>BMAO01021926.1:0-19291 GCA_019973975.1 Trichonephila clavata
AAAATGTAGACAAATTTAAGTTTGCGTCGAAAACCGGTACTTTTTTATTAATTAACCGGTAATTAATTAATTGAATTAACCGGTAGTTAATTGAATTAACCCGGTAGTTAATTGAATTAATTAACCGGTAATCAATGAATTAATATTTGAAAATATTGTATTAATATCAAGTGTCATTCACTACAAGTTTAAGAAAAAATTTTGAACTTTATTAGATGAATAGAAAGTATTTTATTAAAGATTGAAATTTTGAACGTGATATATATAAATAATATATATATTATACAGAATATAAATATATATACAGAAAAAGTGAGCTAATAGTAGGAATTGAAAAATAAATTAACAAATGTATACCAAAGTCTGATCTAGACAACAAAACTTATCAAAAATATGAAACATGTTTTTAAAAAGTAATTCTTTAGTAAATTTACAGTTTGATTATACTGTTTAACGTCGTATTTCGAAGATGAATGAGGGCAATGATGACACACCTAATTATTTTGAAACACGATGACGGACCCAAATAGCGATGACCTGAGCTGGCAGCCCTCTCCGAACTTCTGCCTCACGCCAATGAGAGTGAGTGAGAGTTGTATTACGTCGAAATACAAAACTGCACGAGGATATTGACAACGGACCTCAAGATTTTGAAGGGACGAGGAAAACACCTGAGCTGTGGCACCCCCTCTCCAAACTACCACACTATACTAATGGAAGAACTTTGAGCCATGACAGATTTCAAGTACATCAGCCCCTTCTACACGGCTGATCTTCAGGTGTAACCACAATTTGACAAATACTGGCCATTAGTTCAAGACCATGGCAACTAAGCTAAAGTGGCCATCTGTAATTAACGCGCTGCTCTGTTTGATTTGGTGTTTGAGATTAGAAGAAAGTTCAGCCATAATCAGAACAATTCTAATTTATTATTCTCTCACTTTAAGGTATCCGACTACCCTAAAATTGTGAATTGTGCCAAAAATTGACAATTTTTTATGATTTTCTTTTATAGGTTATCTTATTAGCTTTATAAAAATACCAAATTTATTGTTTTCCGTTTACTAGAACAAAAAATACAAGTGTTTTAGTAAAAGCAGTTGCCATTACTTTAAGCAAGCTTGTCATACTTTAAAAAGGCGTTTTACTCGAAATGTAATTTTTTTTTGAAAATTCTCAAACGCGGTCAGCGATTGCTAAAAAAGTTTTGAAAGTAATTACTGAAATTTTTTCTGTATGTTCTGTATAATAGTGGAAGTATTTTAACCTTCTGATTTATCAATCACTATTTTATTACTAAATTTATAGTCCTTATGGTAATATAATCACTGCTTTTTAAGCAATTTCATATAATAATTAAGATAAAGTGCTTTAGTTTTTGTAAAAATTAAAATATCTCTTATCCTGAAGGTCATTTCAAAAACAAATAACATAGCAACACATCAAAATAGAAAAATTGAAAATATGTTCATAAATTTTTGGTACAGAATGGACCACATTTTTGTTATTTTTTTGTCAATTTTTACCCATTTTTCCCATTTTAGTAATCATAATTTCTTTTTCTCTCCTTAATTTTAGCATATTTTTCTTAAAATGTACTAAACAAATCTAAAAAGCACAAAAAAAAATCTCCATATCTCCATTTTTTCAAAAAAAAGTTGTCGCAAGTAGTCGGATACCTTAATTAACAACCAGGGTAGAGGAAATACACACTTCTACTCAGTATAGGAGCAAAAGCAAGGCAGAAAAGATACTTAATATTTAATTATGATTCAATTAACTTACTCGTGGAACACTTTCGATGTCTACGGTCTAAATTGCCGTAATTCCGTTCTCCGTAGTTCGATCTCTGGTCGTTAGTATTCATTTTTCACTTATTGACTAAATTGTTAATTAGCAATCTTTAACCATTTAGCAATTAATCGTCGAGTAACTCTCGACTAGCTCTCAAATACTTTCCACAAACCACTAACTTTGCGTATCTAAAAGTTACTGCTTAAATATAACCCTTAATTCGCATAAACCGTGTCTTCTTCGGGAGAAAGTTTTCAATAAAACAACATTTATAAAAGAAACAGATTTACTCCAAGAGGATTAGTGAAGGCTCGAGGATAGACCTGTTACAAGTTACCATGGCTTCAAAGTCAACAAGAAGACTTTCAGCCTCGTCGCATTGTATGGGTGTTAGCCCCTCTACTCGTCAGGTCTTTAGTGGCACTAGGGCACCAGTAACAGACTAGTAATATAAAGCAAATAGTCAAGGAAGGTATGACTATCAAAATTCGAGATGATTATAATAAATGTAAATTAAAAGTTTTTTATGAAGGATCATCAAATTCGAAGATCTTATAAGACATGTATCATTATTGACAGAATGGAATCGACTCAATTCACGGCTGTCACGTGATAATGACAAACACGTGTTCTCCATTGAATTCAAAACAGACATTAAACTAATTGTACTTGTTGTTCTATTTGCAATACTTAGATGAAATTTCAAATAAAAAAATTGGGTAAAAATATGTTTATATGTAATGTAAAAAAATTTCTTCAAAATTTTTTTTTTAAAATAAAGAACAATTTTATTTTATGCATATAATTTGAAATAAAATGCATTTTGTACACATATGTTCTTTTTAAGAGAAAGTTTTTGTTCTTTTTATCGTGTGACTATGACGCCACGCAGGTTTTTAACTGATTGGCTAGAATCACGTGGTTATCATTATCATGTGACTATGACGTCACATGAATTTAGCCCATTGGGTTTCAAAGTCCTCAAGTTGTGTGATGTAGAAGTTGGAAGACTGAGACGGAAATTCAAGTGCCGTTCTTGTCATCCGAATAATGGTATATTTAGGATATTATTCTAATGTTGCTTTAAAATTCGATCCACATACAAAACATATCTAAATTATTTCTTAAAGAAAGTTTGTAGGACGTAATAAAAAGTTGAAATGTAAATATGCCTTCCCCTTCAGAATATTATATTATCAAAAGATCCCAAATTAGTTAATAATGTGTAGTAACCTTGTACCTTTTAAAATAATGCACAAAAGGAATTATTAGACCGTAAAATCTTAGGGTGGGGACTTTCACTTTAGTCTAAGAATTGATCATATCAAACTAGGTTTCGGTCACTGTTGAAAAGAGGGTAGATTTTAGATTAAAATGTTTGTTGTCAAATTTAATATTTTGACGGGAAAAAATAGTAAGTCAAGTTCTAAATAGGTAACAGATATAAAATTAATAGCAAATGAGCCATTAAAAAAAGTTCCATTAAAAATGTACTTAATAAAAAAAATTTGTTCTTTAATAAAAATTTTTACAAATGGGAATTTTAATGACTTTAACAAAATGTATATTCTGTATGACGAAGGAAACGATCTATGTTTAATAAAAATACTTAATAAATGTTTTAAATTTTAAATATGTCTGTATTTAAAATTTTAAGGAATAGTTTTTAAAATTACCTGCTTCTTTCTCATGAACGTTGCAGTATTTTGGCATTCATTGAAAAATATTTTTTTAGTAGTCAATCCTCAGATTTTAATCATTCTCTAAAATCTAGAATTTTGAAATTTTTTTTAATGAAATCGATTGATTTTAATGAATATAATCGATATACTGTGTGAAATGTGTTTAACCTGAAAACGCTTAAGGTATCCGTCTACCCTAAAATTGGGAATTTTGCCTAAGATTTACATTTTGTTTATGATATTTTATTTTATAGGTCATCTTATTAGCTTGATAAAAATACCAAGTTTACTATTTTCCGTTCATTAGAACTAAAACTACAAGTGTTTTATTAAAAGCCGACGCCATTACTTTAAGCAAGATGTCATATTTTAAAAGGCGTTTTACTCGAAATGTGTTCTTTTTTAAATGCTCAAACGGGGCCGTCGATTGCTAAAAAGTTTTGAAAATAATTGACTGAAATTTTTTGTGTATAAAAAGTGTTTTAACCTTCAGATTTATCAGTCACTGTTTTATAAGAAAATTTACAGTCCCTTATGTCAGTTACTGTTTTTTAAAGCAATTTCATATAATGATTAAGATAAAGTGCTCCAGTTTTTGTAAAAATTAAAATATCCTGAAGGTCATTTAAAACAATACATCAGAATTGAAAAATTGAAAATTTGTTTATAAACTTTTAGTAGGGAATGGGCGGCGTTTATGTTATTTTTTGTTAATTTTCACCCATTTTAATAAAAATAATTTCTTTTTCTTTCCTTAATTTTAACATATTTTTTACTTAAAAACCTAACTTTTACTAAACAAATCTAACAACAACAAAAATCCACATATCTCATTTTTTTTTTTAAAAGTTGTCGCAAGTAGTCGGATACCTTAAAACGAAATAATAGAACTGCTTCAACCAATTACTATGCATTTTCCTGCATTTTCTCTCTTAACACGAAACGAAAATCTTTTAACACGAAAAAAAAATTTTCTTCTGGGATTAGACAAAATACAGAAAACACCAGCCCCACAAGTGAGATTTAAGAGGGGAGAGTTTCACATCTTTCATTGAAAGGAGGCTAACTTAGCTTTGAAATACCTTCGGAATAGTCTGTGACACAAACCAATTTTTTTTATATCTAAACTACTTTCACACCCTCCACCCTTACGAACGCAACAGAAAAACATCCAAAATGAGAAACATCATGAAAAAAAGTGTGTGCAGTTATTTAGACGCACATTCCATTGGTGAAATGAATAACAAAATGGACGACATTGAACAGTTTGATTCTAAAAAGGACAATGCAAAGAAAAAAATTCGGAAAATTTTCCAAAAACTCAATAAATGTTTCGTTTATCAAAAAAAAAAAAAAAAAAAAAAAAAAAAAAAAAAAAAAAAAAACCTGGAAAATTTCGTGTTAAATTCCATTAAGGTATCCGACTGGTTGCGACAACTTTTTTTTTTAAAGGAGATATGGGGATTTTTTTGTTATTTTTAGATTTGTCTAGTGCATTTTAAGAAAAATGTGCTAAAATTAAGATGAGAAAAAGAAATTATTATTACTAAAATGGGGAAAAAATAGGTAAAAATTGACAAAAAATAGCATAAACGCAGCCCATTCTGCACCAAAGGTTTATGAGCAAATTTTCAATTTTTTCAATCTAATGTGTTGCTATATTATTCAATTTTGAAATGACCTTTAGGATGAGAGATATTTTCTTTTTTACAAAAACTAGAGCACTTTATCTCGGGTTACTATAGGAAAATGCTTAAAAAGTCAGTGATTATATTCACATAAGGGACTGTAAATTTTGCAATAAAACAGTGATTGATAAATCTGAAGGTTAAAACAATTCTACTATTATACGGAACTTACAGAAAATTTTCAGTTAATTATGTTCAAAACTTCTTTAGCAATCGCTGACCCCGTTTGAATTTTCAAAAATTCACATTTCGAGTAAAACCCGTTTTAAAGTATGACATCTTGCTTAAAGTAACGGCATCTGCTTTTACTAAAACACTTGTAGTTTTTGTTCTAGTGAATGGAAAATGATAAACTTGGTATTTTTATAAAGCTAATAAGATGGCACATAAAATAAAATCATAAAAAATTGTCAATTTTTGGCAAAATTCACAGTTTTAGGGTAGTCGGATACCTTAAGTAGTTGTGAATGTTTTTTTTCATTGATTTTTTTATTAAATACATGCATATATACACATCTATGTAAATAAAATGCACTCTAATAAACTTAATTTTGTTGAATATGTTTCTTTCTCAATATCTTTTAACACGAAAAAATATTTCATTCCCCTTAGTTTCATGTAAAACGGTTTTCACTGAATATTCTTTTTCAGGACTACACGAGAAAGTGATCCCAATATTTCAAAATCATACTTTCATAACCATATAGCTGGTCGTTGAGGTATCAAGTGTCTATAATATGTCTTCACTGTGTGCGTGTGTGTGAATTACTAAGCTATTTTCAACATATCCCATCACGGTTTATGAACACCTAAAGTTTTATTCGGTTAGGATGTCACTTTCAGAGCGTTGTATTTTGTGTGGTAGTTATTTTATATTTGTATGCCTCTTGCGGGTGTAACTGTGATTAAATTTTATTTGACGAAACGATACTCAATGGAAATTTTGAAATTTGTTAAAAAAGGGCTTACAAATATTTTAATCGATTTGAGAATAAAGGATAAATTTTATTAATAAAAGTGATTTTTATTCTTAAATAATTAAAACCGAAGAAACATTTTATTTCAAAACAGTAAATTGTTTTGAATGGAAGTGTCGGATCTAGTTTTAGAATGCATTTCAAAATCTATTCTCAAATAAAGACTTTTTTATACAAAATATACGGCGGTTTATAAGCTCAAGTATTTATTTTACCTGTTTATCTGCAAAGTAATTTTAATTCAACTTTTGTTTGAAAAGTTAGAATTGTGACAAGACTTTAAAGTCCCATTAATAATACTAAAAACCATGTGTTAAAAATAAAAAAAAATCATTATTTTTTGCTTAATTTAAATACGAAGAAAATTTAGAGATAAACTTTTTGTCTTTATGTTCAAATAGTATAAAAATTGTTACTTCCTCTGCAACTTTGAATACGAAAATTCGCGAATTATCAGATCACAAAACATGTCATCGACATAATACCAAGATTGGCACACAATTGAAAATAATTTTATATACCGCAAAAAGTTTTCTACCAGATACAAATTATGATAATGCAAGAAAACTTTTAAAAGAATTTCTATATTTCGCAGAAAATATAGATTCTATATATATTTCTATAATTTGCTTCTAAAATGTGACATTTTTCAACAGAAAAACTCAACAACTACATGCATCGAATTTAGAAAACCATCGAAACTCTTAAATCTTATAGTATATTCCAAAATCTCATGGATATACAGTCGGCTCTTGTTTGTTCAAACCTTCGATTATACGAACCTCTCACTAATTCGAAGTATATGCTCTGCCCGTAGAAAAACTCTTGATATTTCGAACTAAAACAATACGTTTTGGTACACTTAATATTTCGAAGTAAAATCTGCTGCTGGCCAGATAATCTAATATAGCTCTCGACAATTGGAACACTCACTATTATGTAGAGTCCTGTAGCAAACAGGTTGGAGTTTATATGTTTTGTGTTGCATTGTCTCTTCGTGTCTCCCCTGTAACGTAGCTCTTTTGATGACCATCTGTCTACCATCCCTTCTTTGTGTTTCCCCAGTTCCTCAAACAAAAAGAAACTTTAATTGCTTGCCTTTTTCAAGTGGAGAATAGATCAGCCGAACTTGTTGTCAGCCATCCATATCTTTCGTTTAACACGGGACCTTGCTACACATGTGTTCAGAAAAGATGGTCCACTATTGTGAAGAAGAAATCAGTAGGATTGTGTATTTTGTGTCGTAGTGACATGACGATTTATGACTCATCTGTGTGACTTATGACATGTGAAACCAAATAGGGCATAGGCTGGACTGGACCCAATGCCTTGAAGAACCAATGGTGTTAATGACAATGTCTGAGGGAACCGATAAAAGATTTAACCGGTTTTTAAAGATACAAATAACAAATTTTTTCTTCAAAAAGGATTAATTATGTGCTGTATGTATTCTTTTAATAATTGTTTTTAATACATAAAAGTATTCTTTTAATACAGGACTTTTAATTTCCATATAATATTTATACTTTATATAAAATGTACTATTTAAAATTACTTTAAAATAAATTTACACATATATACAACTGTTGTTTTATTACATACTTTCAAATTCAAATGTGTTGGAAAAAAATTTCTCTTCGTATATTTTGGGTTTTTTTTCTACCCTCTTGATAATTCGAAGTTTTTCATTGGTCCCTCCAACTTCGAATTATCGAGAGTCGACTGTATCTTGGATCAAAAATTTCCACATCCGCTACACTTTAATGTTTAATACTCAACCAAAAATTATTAATAACCAACGATATTATTCATTTAATTTCGCATTTATTACAATAATTATGAAAATTGAAATTGTTCGTGGATGCTAAGCCTAAATAGAATAACCTCATGGAATTCTTAAGCCTAAATTTCGAACGATAATATTGCTTGCTTGGTTGCTTTTTGTTTTTGATTATGCTGAATGTTCTGTAATGGAAATTAGAACACAGTGAAAAGTCGCGTATAATTAATAGTGTATATATATCTGAATATGGTTAATGAAAGAGGAACGTATTAAAAATTACGCGCATTCTCCTTCTGCGTTTGGTAATAAGGATGTTATTCAGCCAGTTATAAATGCAGCTTCGGGACAAAATATTTGACTTGAATATTAGATATTTTGGTATGTAATAATAAGTAAGGATGGGAACACACATACCGCAGTAAGCAATGCAACGAATGCCTTATCACGGGAGAAAAGGTTATTACATTTTAATTAATTTTGAACTGACGCCATCTTTTCCTTGAACACTTTCAAATCTTCTCCCACATGGCTTGAGGCAAAGGAGCTCCCGAGCTTCACGTTCCCGAAACATGTAATTAAAAAGTTCTGGAGGCTCCGTAATGGGAGAGGTGGAGCGGAGGGGGAGGGGAGACTCTTTAATTGAATAAAATACCGTTGAATAAGCACAATAATTATTTTATTATCGATTTGCAAGGGAAAAGGAGGGAAACTAATGAGAAAAAAAAATTATTAAGAAGGATAAGAGTAAAAAAAAAAAATTGAATTCAGTCGTTGTAGAATTAGAAAAATAATAATGAGTTGTGAATAGATGACGGGGAAAAAAAGGGAAAAAAAAGCGGGAGGGTAGTTGTAAATCGAGTTATCGAGTAGTGTTTTTCTACGCCCAGCCTGGCATATAACGGAATAGAGCAATAAAATTAAAGAAAGATTAATTCTGAGTAATTGTGCTGATATCAATAAATTACTACTACAACGACATTTAATTGCTAAGCTAGCGGAGACGCATTTGAAGTCAGAAGTAAAGATTTAATTAATGAGTAGGAATTAATTTATCAATTTTCAGTGGCATGATGAGATTTTTTCTTTTTTTTTGTTGTTTTTCTTAAAAAAAAAGATACGGTTCTTTCTCTTTCCCGTTCTTTTTCAAATGTGTTATTCATTATCTGTTCTGGAAAGTTTGGAATCAAAACGACTTAGAAAAGAGAAAAAAAAATGGTAATAATTTATGAATCGAATCAATGTAATATTAACATTGATTCGTTTTGAATATTTGCCTTTTCAATCAGAAATGGATAACGTTTTTATTAAGTTAATAATTTCAATACATTATTTAAGTTATATGATCCAAATGGAGCAAAAAATGGCTTCTTATAAGTTAAACTAATATGCACGTGCAAGTCCGATGTATATAAATATTAATGATGTCCGATAAATATATTAAATGCAATTAATTTCTCCTTTCTTATTATAAAATGAACTGTGTGTGCATTATATAAAAAATAAATTTTCTTAAGCTCTAAATTAATTATAGTAAATTATGCTAGGATAATAGCAAACGTTCATAATAAAAATTAATGTAATACAACTAAAATATGCAAGAATGCAATCATTTATGTCTTTGCTATAACTATGAGGTAGGATTCAAAAGTTACCGGACTGAGTTTATAACGTGAAAATTTTTTGCAGTAGAATACTACGATAACCTTTTTAAGTTACTGCGTTTCTTCTTTTATAAAAGTGATTTGTCCTAAATCAAGTGGTCAGTGGGTCACTACGGCGTCGTATTTTGTGAGCGGATCTATCTAGTAACCGACGATTGAAATAAATGAAGTTTTTAGAGTGCTACGGAGATTAACGAAATGTTCAAGCATATGTACAGAAGTAATACATTATCGTAAATACAAGCTTTTGAGTAGCATTGACGTTTCAGGGAAGGCAGGGAAAGTGCCGAAGACGTCGAACGTTCTGGACATCCGCAGACTTGCCGCACCGCTGAAAACATTGAAAAGATTTTTGCGGCGGTACGTAAGAACAGGCTTCAAACAACAGCGGGGTGAAAACGAAAAAATAACTGTTTTACCCCATCCTCCTTACTTCCCTGATTTCACCCCCTGCTACTTTCCAGAACTGGAACGTGACTTTCAAGGTCGTCGATTCTGAAAGGCATTGCTGAATGAAATAAAGGATATGGCTAAAAATGGATTCCAGAAATGTTTCGGTGACCTTTACAAGCCATGTCAAAAGTGTATTGTTGCTCAAGGGTCTTATTTCAAAGGAGAATATGTTTCAGCAATTTAATTGGTAATATTTTTTAAGTTATAGACTCAGTCCGGGAACTCTTAAACCCTATCACGTACATACATTTACTAGCGTTACCAGTCCATTTCGCTGGGTATTTCATGAATTTGCAGGACTATATATTGTTTTTAAGTTATTGATATCCAAGTCCAAGCGTCAAGTTTTCGATTGTGCTGAAAAACGTTTTTATGACACCAAGCTTATCAAATTTCAAATCTGCTGGTTTTATATAGCTCAAGAACGAAATTTGTTTTTCTATAAGACGCATGCAACCCACCTCCCTGGTAGTTTCCACAAAACTTGTTCTTAGCGGATCTTTACTCAATAAAAGAAACAAACAAATGAAATTTTAAGTCTGTTAATCTAATAGTTCAAAAAACGGGAGATTTTATCACCTTTTTATCGATAAAGTCCCTGTAACTACCCCCACCGTTATGATTCGATTTCCGCCAAACCTATTTTTGACGGTTCTTTACTCAAAGAAAAAAACACGTCTGCCAAATTTCTAGTCTGAAGGTCTAATATTTCAAAAACGAGAATTTTTTTTATCTATGACGTCCCGTAGACCCCTTTAGGGATCAATTTTAGTTCAGCCCGTTCGACACCGAATCTTTACTCAACAAAAGAAACATGCCTACCAAGTTTCAAGCCTGTAGGCCTAAGAAGTCGGAAGATTTCCTGATGAGCCACCTTTCTCTTATATTCATTGAGATTTTAATAATGCCCTTAGGCTTGAACACACACACATAACTAGGAAGTGTTTATACGAAATTGCTGTTTGTAATAATTATCCTGTATTAAATAATTTTTCCGTAAAACGCTTTGACTTAGTACTTTAGATAGCTTTAATTAAATCATAAACCGTGTCTGATTTTAAAATGTTACCATAAGCTTACAATTACACAGGTTGAAAATTAGTTTAAAGTTCATATTACATAAATAAAGCATTTAAAAACATATCAAATTCATTAAATAAAAAAATTATGCTTATGAATGCGATAAGCAGTTAAAAGAAATCAAAACACTCCTCTGCATTTTGCCCTGAAGAATGGTGGATGGTTCGGTAGATTAATGTTTTCCAAAAAACCAATTTAAATTTAGAAAGTTCCTTTTAAATTTATTTTATTAACTTCACAGCAATTGTTTAGCACATATTGAAAACAAAGGGCATAATTTGCGTATAACGGTATGAAGTCTTAAGTAATTCGGAAACATAACAAGATAGTTTGCCAGAGTGAATAACAAAAAGTACATCAACAAGAATTATTAGTCACTTCATTTCACTTCGAAGATGTGTGTGACGGTATTCCTGGGAGCAAAATTATATATATGTAATGACTCCCTTAGCACTAATAAATTAACTCCTTTAAATTATTTTCTAATTCTTTGGTACGAGACTAATATGATAATCTTAATCTAATTGCTCGCGCGCGTTCACAACGAATCGCGACTCCCGTTAGAAAGGAGTCGCACGACCTTCACCGCCAGTGTAAAAACTCAGAGCGCTGCGTGCTCTCTCTCTTTGTTCTTTGACTGCTCGCCAACAACATGTCCTCGTCGCTGTTGTTTGTCGCTTCTGCTAAATGTTTGTGTTCATGCATATTCGTTAATTATTCTAAATGAGCTTGAATTTCATATATCTGTGAACATGAATAAAATATTAAAACCAAAGAAGAAGTGTGTATCTGTGTATCAAGAAATCTCCATCGACAAATCTCCATACAAATAATAAACAAAAATAGGCCTCAACTACACTATTATATATATATATAATATATATATATATATATATATATACCTCTAATAAACGTACAAAAAACTATGTGTACTTTTTTTCCTCTACAGATATTAGGAAAATATTTGCACATTATTTATTTTGTATACACACTTTTTAGTTAATATTATCTCCTTCCTTCTCAGTTAGGCTCTTAGCGAAAACTAACAAAAAAAAATCATGAACTTTCTTTGTTTTTTTTTTCTCTTTAAAAACATTTTAAACTTCTCTACAATTGAAATGAATTTCAAAATCTTAATTGGAATATAGAGTGTAACTTCGCGTATTTTAAAAAACTACGAACAGTAAATCTTTTTTACACCATATTAAAATTTTTATAAATTGTATAAAATTACAATGTGTTATAAGGGTGTTTAAAAAATGAAGGGAAATATGTCATTGCCATTTTTTTTTCCTGCGGCGCAACAGCTTATGAAGGCCAAGGCCTACTGTACCCATCTCAATTGATGTCATTGGCATAGAAATCGATGAAAAAAGTAACATTACTTATTTTATACTTTAAATCGCTTTGTGAGATCCGAATCCGTTCGAAATATATCTTCCCCAATCTATTCAAATATCCACCTAACACTTATTGACTTGCTTTTAAGATAAAAGCAAAGAAGGATTGCAACTAAACAGTTCTGATTTGTCCTATCTCCCCTCCCTCGTTTCTATGACAACCGGTGTTATCCAGAATACCTTCTGATAATTGAACTGCCTTCTCAACAATAGAATCAACAATAGTTTCTCTCTTTGGAGTTCGTAATACGTTATTTTATTTCATTATTTTGAGTAAATTCATTTTTATTACTACCCTGTTCATTTTATTGCTTTTATTTTATTTCGTTTCCTTCCTTTTTTCCTTTTTCCCATCAATGTACGAAAGAATTTAAAAAAAAAAAAAGAAAGAAACATCATGCAAAGTGTTTTCGCAACGTTGCCATTTACACTTTGCAAAAAAAAGTTGTTTTTGTTGTTATTCGAATAATCTAGAAAAGAACGCGCTTTTATTGTTTGTTTTTCTTATAAAATGTTTGAGATGATGATTTTTATTTTTGTTTTGCTTGTTTCATTTTTAAAAATAATAATAAAAGAACGTTGAACTTGAGTTTTTCTTTGCGAGTCGGAAAAACGTTTAAAATGCTTCCATTGGCAATAAATGCTTTTATGGGAAACATTTAAAACTAATTTCTTGCTGGAAGCGCTTTCAAATTAGCTATTCCAAATCTGCTTAAAATCGAATTTTGCGGATTTTTTTTAAAAAAAAATAATTAATGTTTTAAAACAAGAAGATTATTCGTTTTAAAGCAAGTTTAAATGTATACATTTAAGAACTAATGTTTTAAAGTTAAGCCTAATTATAATGAAAAGAAACGGTTTATCAAACGATATCGAATATGTGCCATTATATATAAAAATTCCATTAGATTAGATTAGATATATTTTATTCCTTGAATTTTGCAGTCAATTTTTCTTACAACCAGAATTTTTATGGGGTACTTAAATGTCTGAAAATTTGAAAAAAGTATTTAATTATTCCATTATATAAGTTTCACATTTCGTAAATTAAATACATTAAAAATTTGAATATAATATGCTTTTGTATGTACTTGCTGCGCAAGAAGAATTTTTTTTTTTTATTGCATTGTTCTAAATGAGAGATAAATTAGAATTTATGATTTTCCTACTATTTTTATTTTTATTTTATTTTTCGAGACACTTATAATTTTCAATTCGGGATTCTATATCAGGAATTGGCAATCTATGGGACGCAGTGCAATTCTCAGTGGCACTCTGCACTACTCAACAAATTTGTCAATTTTTGAGTGGATGAAAGTTGATAAATTTGAAATGGACCTCATTTGACAAACATTTTCAGAGTTATGGACATTTACGGATTTACGAAAAAATCTGTAAGATAACTCTAAAGATAAATTTATACCTATTTTGTCAATTACTGAATGTCATTTCTGGAGAGATCTAACTGTTTGAAGAGAGAAAATTTCATGTACTCTCTGCTTTTCGATTTAGTTTCTACGTATCCAAGTAAAAAATCTTTCTTCAAATGAAAAATATTACGAGTCCGCAAAGAAATTATTTAACAAGTGAATGCTCAAACTCTTGTCAAATTGTGAGAGCAACAAATTTTTCGATATGAAAATAGAGCGGTGCAAACACTATGTTCGCATTAAAATTTTTATTTATTTTTTTATTTAACTATAGTTGTCTCTTTCTTTTTTTACCAAATAATATTATGTTTAAATATACATAATATAAGTGCAATTTTTTAAAAAATTTTGTTGATGAAATACTTGCATTTTATGCCATTTATTTTTATGTTAAGATAAATATTTTTAAATGATGCAAAATTAATATATAATAAAACTGTAAATCTATATTATTGATCTTTATTCTTTAACTCTGCATGCATTATCGGGGCAATCGAATTGTATAAAAAAATTTTCTACTATGTAACCCCCTGAATCGTATTGGTAGATTGGTTTGGCACGGCACAGCTAAAAGGGGTTGCCGACCCCTGCGCTGCATCATATTTAAAGTAATTTTTTGGCTTTCCAATCTCAGATCCCGTCACATTAAAAATCCTTTAATCCGCAAATTTTAACAAAGAAACAAAAGAAGAAATTATAAGTATATGTTATATTATTACTAATTTTGTAGAAAATAGTGTAACTTATTTGTACTTGGATTTGCAATGCATTTATATTACTCTATGCTATATTTATTTCATGTTAAAATTGTAATATTCACAAGCAATGCCGTCCCTTACGTTATAATGGCAATTCTCTCAATAGCGAAATCTTGGCGCGGCTTTGTCAACTTTGGTGACCGTTTTGGTGACTTGGCGACCATGTAGGTGATTATTTTTTGGCGAGTTCGAGAACCTCTGGATTCTTCTAGAAGTTAGTGGAGAAATCCACTAATTTTCACGATCTATGACGAAAGCTGATTTTTCTCGAAGTATCCGCGACGGATATAAATAGAGAGGAATAGAAATAATGTAAATAAATATTAAAAATATTTTCTACTTTCAGTATCATTGCAATAATAATAATAATGTTTTTATTGTTTATTTACATAAAGTATAAAATATGCATATAAGAGAATATATAACATAGGTCTTTTTTGCGAATCCCGAGTTGAAATGTGAAATCCCATCTGTTTCAATCTGTTTCTGTTATTCATGTGGCAATATTTTTTAAATGTAACTATAATGTATATATATATATATATATATATATATATATATATATATATATTTCAAATAGTTACTATCCTGGATATGTGCCTGTTAGGAACGGAGATAACATTTGCAATTCAAAGAGGCCTGATGTTGGTTTATTTACGGTCTCTGAAATTTTAATTTCTGAAAGATCAAGCTTTGAATTTAACCTCAAGATTTATATGCTGCAAATGTCATACAGATTTTCTTCTAGGGACTATTTACTTCTTAGCTGTCCCTTTTGTCGGAATGAGATGGGTTCCGTACAGAAACTAGAAAATTTAAACGGGGGTCACGGCATGGAAATTAAATTTATTTCACAAAGTCCGTCATATGGGATATTTATATGTTAAATAGAACTAAGTTTTACAGTTACTCTTGGTAAGACGCAAGAGATGTAAAGAAATGCTTGTAGCCGCCCATCCAGTATAGTGGTTAGTATAGTCCAGTATAGTGGTACCGTAGGTCTTGGGTGTGAATCCCGGAGAAGCCATGGATGTTTGTAAATGCATAGTACTTTCACGGCATGGGGGTACTCCAAATAGCCGTCGAGCCGCATGTCCTCTCTTGAGGTTAGTAAGGAGAAGATAGGTGAGAGACCCTTGACCACCCCCAGGGTTTCTCCCTCAAAATAAAGGTGTAACAGAGCAAAATCTAGCCCTAGCAGCGATGAATTTCTGGAACTTGATCTGATGTTACTGTTGATCAGGTGGCATAAGTAACAACAACAGAAATGCATGTTGATAGAATTGCTCTGATCGACTGATATTTCATTACTTCGTCTTGCGAATTTCACGGAATTATGGGATTATTTACAATTTTGTGAAAGAATGATACTATCGAAAATCTTTTTTAGGCCTCATTTAACGATCCACATTAGATATTATTTTATTTTATTAAACATATTTAAAATATTTTCAAAAATTGGAAGGAAAATTCAATTTATCAAGACTTTGTTATTTTTTGTTCTTTTGGATGAATTTCAATGAGATCAAATAAATATAATGATTAAGATTTGTGAAGAGGAATTTCATTCACAATTTAAAATGGTAGACAGATTGTTAGTTCGTTTATTATCGTCTCATTTTAAAGCTATACATTAGAAATGCTAGCGACAGACCTAATTTGGAATCTCACTTAAGTTACGAGGATGACACCTGAGTTGGCACACCTCATTCTCCTAATTTCTACACCAAAGTCCACGTGTGGACTTCGAGTCTCAACACATTTAATATGCATCAGCCCATCCACACAGGTGAATCTTTAGTGTCACAAGACTCCAATACACGGCTTGACAGAATTAATGCTGGCCACAAATTTGAGACCGTGACTAGTTGGATACCGTAGTACCATGGTTGGTAGACGGGACCCTTGTAAGACCACTTAACCTTTAATTTAAATTGATAGCCTAGGCTTGTTAGTCAGCACATTGTTTATATCATTATAGGCTGAATTAATGCTTTAAATTCAATATTATTACGCATTTTATGTACCGAAAGTATAGAATAGTGCAAATAATCTATATTTCGATATATAATACGCAGTCTTTTAACTAATAGTCTTCTTGGGGAATTTCTGTCTTTAAAAATTATTTTATAATAAAAACTCCTCCTCGAAGAAGAAAACGTGAGCATGCAAATTAGGACTACTATATAGAGTCTGGGCCTTCAGGTTAGAGAGAGAGATAGGATAGAATGCTAGCGTAGCAGTGATTAATCAAATTGAATGGGAATCGCGGATATTTAATATTTGATAGTTGAATTACTTAAGGTGACGAACTGTCACTGGAGATTGAATCTAGATTAAATAGCTAAGAAGTCAGAACTATTGTGTATTAAACATTAAAGTCTTCTCATATCTCGCGTACCTCGTTAATTGTCTTCGTATTTATTAATTGGTTGCATCTCTTATCCTTGATCGATTGAATTTGAGTTGTGGTTAATATCGTGAAGGAATTAGATTATTTTTGAAATATGGCTAGTCTTCCATCCAAATCTCCACACCTTTAGGGGCTCAGGCAAGATCATTATAACGTTATTATTACTATCCGTTTTTTTGTTGTTGTTAAAATTGTAATATTCGCAAGCAATGCTGTTTCTTAGACTATAATGGCAATTCAATGGAAGCTTATAGAAAGCTTGGAGATAAAGCCAAGTTGGCATCATATTTGACAATTATTTTTAGTGAGTTAGTGACCCTATGGATTTTTTCGGAAATTACAGGAGAACCCTACGAAGATCGCGATCTATGACGCAATCGTATTTTTCGAGAAAAAGCTTCTGTGAGGCCTATAAATAGGGAGTCGCTCGCTGAAACCGAGTCAGTATTGTTTTGACTAGCGATTAGATGGTATTGATTTGAGTCTGAAGAGTAACCAGTGATTAGGTATTACTTCAGCTACTAAATAGGACGAGTAAGTGCTTGCGAATACTTCTTAAATATACTTGTATTTTAGACACTGATAGATGAGTTTGAACGCCATTGAAGGTGCAAAAGTCTTCTGAGATTTATTGCGCGAATAAAAAGCTGCTGTACTTCAGGATTGTTTTCTGACAATAAATTTTCATTGTTCCTGAAGCCTTGTCATGCTCTTTTGCAACTGATTGTATTACATCCTGGAACCTCGATTTACGCAACAATATGTTACACAAACACATTTACACACATGTTTTATGAAACACATAGCTCTGGTAATAATCTGCAGTAGATTATTACCCATTTGCATTTAAAAAAATGCAAATGAGTAATACTAGAAAAAAAACTAATATTATCTAGTGAAAACGATTTGGATTTTATTGCAAGTAAAGATTTTTTTTCACCATAAGAAGAGATTTCACCCCTTAGAAAAATAAGGATTTCCGCATGGACAACAAAAAAACTTTCCAAATCATTTTATTAAATGATACTGAAAACACTTGCGACTTAACTGCTTTTATCATACATATATGACGAAAAGTTAATATCCTATGCTGATTCTAATATTTTCTTTAAAATGTTAATACCTATTAAGCATCCATGGTCTGTTGTAAAAATACCGAAATATTGACCACGAATCAATATTTTGTTCCTCCAAATAGCAACATCGTAAAATTCGCTTTTCGCTTAAATGGATATTTTTAAAATCTCCATCCAATCTCAACTTCTTCTAGAGGGGAATTTATTCCCTGAGAATGTAGTTTCTCCAGGCCATTTTTCAGACTATGTACTATAGCGGCTTAAAGGAGTTCAATTCCTCTTATCCTCCCATTCTTAGAGGTTTTCTTATTTCTGACAAGTGACACATCTTTGTAATGTTACTCCTTTTATTTGTATAACTATTTTTCAAGCAGTCATATATCACATAGAAAATTATCATACTTAAAAAAAAGTTAAATTTATACCTGCTACTGGTTTTATATTAAAAACTATATATGAAATATAATTAGAGAATTATGGAGATATATGAACAAAAATGAGGTGTGCGAATAATTTTTTAAAGTCCAAACTGTGAGCTAATCCATATTGTAAGATATATTGATAGAGAGTGGAAATTTATTTTATATAAAAATTTTCACTCAGCCAAAGCATTAATTCCTCTGGACATATATATACGTCTTTCCCAATTCGGTATTTTCTGCGCACTGCTATTTATAAACTTATTTCAAAGGCTTTGCAAATGCAATAAAAAGACTTTGACAGTGTATGTGAAGAACTTACTTATTTTAGAGGATTCGTTTATTTTTTCCTTTTTTCCTCCTTCCCCCCAATACATCACATACGCACACCTACATGGAAATGGTGGCATTAAGAATGAACTGCATACCTTTTAATCGTCGGTTAAGAGGTTAATTATAAACCGTACAAATGATCAAATCAGTGTTAATTTTTGTATATAATTTTATATATGACAAACCCATGGGGTCAATGATAATTATTAAACTTGTTCTTAACTTAGTATTGCTAAATTAATTATAAATAATAAAAATAAAATGAACTATAAAAATAAATTAACTATAAGTTTAATAATTATATAACACTTGCAATATTGATATATTTATAAATGTTTTTTTTT
>BMAO01021927.1:0-108037 GCA_019973975.1 Trichonephila clavata
CGATGACTATTTATTGTGTAAATCAATCTTAAAATACAGGATTCAACAGCAAAATTCGCAGAATAATTAACAGAAGGATTTCACACCTTCAACCAGCACTCAGACAGAATAAGCAGTGTCTAAAATTCACGTATGTAAATGACTATTCACAAGCACAGCCAAGCTTATCAAATTCAAGGCAAGTCTTCTAATCGCTAATCAAAACAGTGCTCACTACTCGCTGGTTAAAATTCAGACTCACTTTTCGCTGGCTAAAGCCAGACTCGCTACTCCCTAGATGAAATCAGACTGACTCTTTGCGGCGAGTATCACTCTATTTATAGCAAGAGGCTTAAAGTTCCGGAAAGATGCGCTCGCGCCACAGATCGTGAAATTAGTGGATTTCTCTACTAATTTCTAGAAGAATCCAGAGGGTTCCGAACTCGCCAACATGGTTGCCAAAAGTGATGCCAACTTGGCTCTATCGCCAATTTTCGTCAAGTTCCATTGAATCGCCATTATGAACGTAAGGGACGGCGTTACTTGTGAATATTACAATTTAGCATAAAGTAATATAAATGCATTGCACATCCAAATACAATTATTTAACATTATTCTATACAAAATTCGTAACACTGCCCCCTCCTCAAAGACTGCACGTCCGGGCAGTACAATCCCTGAGTAAGAGGCATCTATTCACAGACATATTCTACTCACATAGTAATCGAATATAAAGTAACAAATACTCAACAGCACATACAAAGCAAATAAATTCAAAATACAAACTTAAATTACAGCACTAAAATAAAACTAAGGGATTAGAAAAGAGAAACACAATTTACATTATTTACAAAATAGTTAGTGACCATGGTCTGATGTTAAGGATCTTATTCTCCTTGGCCAAGGTAAGGGGCTAGCCTATTATAATGTATTATCTTCGATTTTGTGTGTGGTGATTTCTGTATCCGAACCACAACGTCATTCAGTCTTTTAGGACTGTGTAAGGACCTTCCCAGTTGATCTGCAGCTTCGGAGAGATCCTTTGCGACGTATTGTATTCCATAATCACACTTTGTCGCCTTCGTTAAAGTCGTGTCCGGTTGCTCTTGCGTCGTATCGGGTCTTCATCCTCTCTGAAGCCATGCCGATTCTTTCCCTAGCCAAATGATGCATTTCCTCCATCCGTGCCTGGAGTTTCTCAACATATTCCTCAGGCGCCAAAGGAGCATCTGGTGGCCGGCTAAACAAGAGATCTGCAGGCAACCGAAGATCACGTCCGAAGAGCATCTGGGATGGGGAATAGCCAGTGGTCTCGTGGACGGCACTCCGGTAGGCAAGCAGGAAAAAGAGGCAGTTTCTGGTCCCAGTCCTGCTGATTACTGGATACCAGGAGAGAGATGCTGTTCAGGATGGTCCGATTGAACCTCTCTACCATGCCGTCAGACTGAGGATGTAAAGCTGTTGTACGGGTTTTGTCAATGCCGAGTATCTCACACAGTCTCTTGCAAACTGCAGAATCGAAGTTCCTTCCCTGATCGGAGTGCTGTTGTAGAGGAGCTCCGTATCTTGAGATCCAGTGTTGAACAAGAGCCTCTGCAACAGTCGATGCCTCTTGGTCGGACATAGGATAGGCTTCAGGCCACTTTGTGAAGTAGTCCATGACAACCAAGATGTTGTTGTTGCCATCTGCCAATCTCGGAAGTGGGCCTAAGATATCGAAAGCTATTCTTTCGAAAGGCGCTCCCGCATTATACAACTGGAGTCGTCCTCTGGTGCGTTTTCTTGGACCTTTACGTGCAGCACAGGGATCACATGTGCGACACCACTTCTCAACGTCACTCCGCACATTGTTCCAGTAGAAGCGCTCTCGGACTTTTTGTAAGGTCTTCATAACACCAAAAAGACCACCAGTTGGATTGCCATGGAGTTCGTTTAGGACTGTCGATGTTCTTGTCTTCGGGTGTATTAATTGCCACCTGAATGCTTTTCCGTCGTCACACTCCCATTTTCGATATAATACACCATTTCTCAGGTGCAGAGAGTCCCAAAGAGCCCAGTAACGCTTCGTTGTAGGATGGAAAGAGGCGATGTCTTGCCAGATGGGCTTTTCATCAGATGACTCTTTGAATTCTATTACTGGTTTAATTTCAGGATCAGCCATTTGATCTTTTCGGACGCTCTCGTCACACCGCGCGTCCAATTCCGATGTTAATGGCGTGATAACTTGGCGAACTACTGGATCTATTGCGCCAAATTTCTTTTCGACTTTCGAGCAGTATTTACTATTCTCTGGTCTTCTCAAAGGTACGTCTTCATTTCCCTTTCCTGATCCTTTTTGGTTTGTACACACTTTCTTAGGCTCGATTACACTTACACGATGAGGATCTTCCCGATTTACTCGAGGGCAGTTACTTCTTAGATGCCCGGCTCCACCGCATCCCCAGCACTTGGTGCTGCAATCTTCCTGATTTGTTCGAGGACAGCTGCTTCTGAGGTGCCCTGCTCCACCGCACCCCCAGCATGAGATGCTACGTCTCCTCTGTTTCTGAAGTTGGGCCATTAAATCTCGAATTTCCTCTTTCAATTTCCTTATCTCCTTCATCCATGGAGATTCACGGGATGCATCTGCATTCACTCTAGCATGGCGGTCCCTGAGACTGGCTTCAGTGGCGGCCTCCAATTTCAGGGCATATAACAGGGCAGATTTTAGATCTTGGACATCTGCCATTCTTACTGCCCTCCGGATTTCTTCATCTTCCAGTCCGTCGACAAAATACTGGAGAGGAATCATTTCTTGCGCATTTACTGAAAAATCCGAGAAAGCTACGTTGGCGAGCATTTTTATTTCGAAAGCATACGCTTGCAAACTTTCTCCGGTTTTCTGGTGTCTCCTCTTCATTTCCAGGAGTGCATTATCTTTAGAGTATTTCTGGCCGAACCGAAGATCCAGAGCATTATAGAGGAAGTTTAAATTCAGCCCCTCTGTATCGGGAAGAGTCAGCAATACTTGAGCGGCTTCTCCTCTAAGGGATGCTGCAAGCTGACATGCTTCGACGCCTTCAGTCCATCCATTAGCTTCTGAAATTATGGAAAATTTAGTTTTGTATACCTCCCAGTTAGTTTTTCCATCATAGGTGGACAGTTTCACCGATATTGGAAAGGCAATCAGAGGCAATGGAGAAGTAGGCACAGTTGCTGGAGCAGCAGGCAAAAATTTGCTTTCGTTCGAAGTATTCCCGCACGCTAGAAACTTTTTTTCAAGATCTTCTACTCGCTGCGATACAAGGCTAAAATTTCCAGCCAGTTCTTTCTTCAACCTGCTCTTTAACCCTTTCTATTTTCACTTCAACTACTGCGATTTCTTCTTCCATTTTTGCGGCTATTCTTTCTTCCACACTGTCAATTTTCTTTTCTAGAGATGTTCTCAGCTCTTCTTGACATTTCTGCATTCTCTCCTTCAACTCTTCTTGGCTCTTCTGCATACTTTCTAGACCTTTCTGCATTTCTTGTTGGCCTTTCTCCATTCTCTCTCTAGTCTCTTCTTGGCTTCTTTCAACATTTACAATGCTGCTTTTCAAGGCTTTGATGCCTTCCATCAGAGCCTTCAGTTGCTCATCCATCGCTCTTGTTATTGGCATAAAATCCCGACTTCTGACACTAAATTGTTACGTAGATCGGGGTTCGAGGATTTTATGCAAAATCAGTCGTAAACAACAAGACAGTTCGTTAAGAGCGATGACTATTTATTGGTGTAAATCAATCCTTAAAATACAGGATTCAACAGCAAAATTCGCAGAATAATTAACAGAAGGATTTCACACCTTCAACAGCACTCAGACAGAATAAGCAGTGTCTAAAATTCACGTATGTAAATGACTATTCACAAGCACAGCCAAGCTTATCAAATTCAAGGCAAGTCTTCTAATCGCTAATCAAAACAGTGCTCACTACTCGCTGGTTAAAATCAGACTCACTTTTCGCTGGCTAAAGCCAGACTCGCTACTCCCTAGATGAAATCAGACTGACTCTTGCGGCGAGTATCACTCTATTTATAGCAGAGGCTTAAAGTTCCGGAAAGATGCGCTCGCGCCACAGATCGTGAAATTAGTGGATTTCTCTACTAATTTCTAGAAGAATCCAGAGGGTTCCGAACTCGCCAACATGGTTGCCAAAAGTGATGCCAACTTGGCTCTATCGCCAATTTTTCGTCAAGTTCCCATTGAATCGCCATTATGACGTAAGGGACGGCGTTACTTGTGAATATTACAATTTTAGCATAAAGTAATATAAATGCATTGCACATCCAAATACAAATTATTTACATTATTCTATACAAAATTCGTAACACTGCCCCCTCCTCAAAGACTGCACGTCCCGGGCAGTACAATCCCTGAGTAAGAGGCATCTATTCACAGACATATTCTACTCACATAGTAATCGAATATAAAGTAACAAATACTCAACAGCACATACAAAGCAAATAAATTCAAAATACAAACTTAAATTACAGCACTAAAATAAAACTAAGGGATTAGAAAAGAGAAACACAATTTACATTATTTACAAAATAGTTAGTGACTATGGTCTGATGTTAAGGATCTTATTCTCCTTGGCCAAGGTAAGGGGCTAGCCTATTATAATGTATTATCTTCGATTTTGTGTGTGGTGATTTCTGTATCCGAACCACAACGTCATTCAGTCTTTTTAGGACTGTGTAAGGACCTTCCCAGTTGATCTGCAGCTTCGGAGAGAGTCCTTTGCGACGTATTGTATTCCATAATCACACTTTGTCGCCTTCGTTAAAGTCGTGTCCGGTTGCTCTTGCGTCGTATCGGGTCTTCATCCTCTCTGAAGCCATGCCGATTCTTTCCCTAGCCAAATGATGCATTTCCTCCATCCGTGCCTGGAGTTTCTCAACATACTCCTCAGGCGCCAAAGGAGCATCTGGTGGCCGGCTAAACAAGAGATCTGCAGGCAACCGAAGATCACGTCCGAAGAGCATCTGGGATGGGGAATAGCCAGTGGTCTCGTGGACGGCACTCCGGTAGGCAAGCAGGAAAAGAGGCAGTTTCTGGTCCCAGTCCTGCTGATTACTGGATACCAGGAGAGAGATGCTGTTCAGGATGGTCCGATTGAACCTCTCTACCATGCCGTCAGACTGAGGATGTAAAGCTGTTGTACGGGTTTTGTCAATGCCGAGTATCTCACACAGTCTCTTGCAAACTGCAGAATCGAAGTTCCTTCCCTGATCGGAGTGCTGTTGTAGAGGAGCTCCGTATCTTGAGATCCAGTGTTGAACAAGAGCCTCTGCAACAGTCGATGCCTCTTGGTCGGACATAGGATAGGCTTCAGGCCACTTTGTGAAGTAGTCCATGACAACCAAGATGTTGTTGTTGCCATCTGCCAATCTCGGAAGTGGGCCTAAGATATCGAAAGCTATTCTTTCGAAAGGCGCTCCCGCATTATACAACTGGAGTCGTCCTCTGGTGCGTTTTCTTGGACCTTTACGTGCAGCACAGGGATCACATGTGCGACACCACTTCTCAACGTCACTCCGCACATTGTTCCAGTAGAAGCGCTCTCGGACTTTTTGTAAGGTCTTCATAACACCAAAAAAACCACCAGTTGGATTGCCATGGAGTTCGTTTAGGACTGTCGATGTTCTTGTCTTCGGGTGTATTAATTGCCACCTGAATGCTTTTCCGTCGTCACACTCCCATTTTCGATATAATACACCATTTCTCAGGTGCAGAGAGTCCCAAAGAGCCCAGTAACGCTTCGTTGTAGGATGGAAAGAGGCGATGTCTTGCCAGATGGGCTTTTCATCAGATGATTCTTTGAATTCTATTACTGGTTTAATTTCAGGATCAGCCATTTGATCTTTTCGGACGCTCTCGTCACACCGCGCGTCCAATTCCGATGTTAATGGCGTGATAACTTGGCGAACTACTGGATCTATTGCACCAAATTTCTTTTCGACTTTCGAGCAGTATTTACTATTCTCTGGTCTTCTCAAAGGTACGTCTTCATTTCCCTTTCCTGATCCTTTTTGGTTTGTACACACTTTCTTAGGCTCAATTACACTTACACGGTGAGGATCTTCCCGATTTACTCAAGGCCGGTTACTTCTTAGATGCCCGGCTCCACCGCATCCCCAGCACTTGGTGCTGCAATCTTCCTGATTTGTTCGAGGACAGCTGCTTCTGAGGTGCCCTGCTCCACCGCACCCCCAGCATGAGATGCTACGTCTCCTCTGTTTCTGAAGTTGGGCCATTAAATCTCGAATTTCCTCTTTCAATTTCCTTATCTCCTTCATCCATGGAGATTCACGGGATGCATCTGCATTCACTCTAGCATGGCGGTCCCTGAGACTGGCTTCAGTGGCGGCCTCCAATTTCAGGGCATATAACAGGGCAGATTTTAGATCTTGGACATCTGCCATTCTTACTCCCCTCCGGATTTCTTCATCTTCCAGTCCGTCGACAAAATACTGGAGAGGAATCATTTCTTGCGCATTTACTGAAAAATCCGAGAAAGCTACGTTGGCGAGCATTTTTATTTCGAAAGCATACGCTTGCAAACTTTCTCCGGTTTTCTGGTGTCTCCTCTTCATTTCCAGGAGTGCATTATCTTTAGAGTATTTCTGGCCGAACCGAAGATCCAGAGCATTATAGAGGAAGTTTAAATTCAGCCCCTCTGTATCGGGAAGAGTCAGCAATACTTGAGCGGCTTCTCCTCTAAGGGATGCTGCAAGCTGACATGCTTCGACGCCTTCAGTCCATCCATTAGCTTCTGAAATTATGGAAAATTTAGTTTTGTATACCTCCCAGTTAGTTTTTCCGTCATAGGTGGACAGTTTCACCGATATTGGAGAGGCAATCAGAGGCAGTGGAGAAGTAGGCCCAGTTGCTGGAGCAGTAGGCAAAAATTTGCTTTCGTTCGAAGTATTCCCGCACGCTAGAAACTTTTTTTCAAGATCTTCTACTCGCTGCGATACAAGGCTAAAATTTCCAGCCACTTCTTCAATTCTTTCTTCAACCTTTTCTTTAACCCTTTCTATTTTCACTTCAACTACTGCGATTTCTTCTTCCATTTTTGCGGCTATTCTTTCTTCCACACTGTCAATTTTCTTTTCTAGAGATGTTCTCAGCTCTTCTTGACATTTCTGCATTCTCTCCTTCAACTCTTCTTGGCTCTTCTGCATACTTTCTAGACCTTTCTGCATTTCTTGTTGGCCTTTCTCCATTCTCTCTCTAGTCTCTTCTTGGCTTCTTTCAACATTTCCAATGCTGCTTTTCAAGGCTTTGATGCCTTCCATCAGAGCCTTCAGTTGCTCATCCATCGCTCTTGTTATTGGCATAAAATCCCGACTTCTGACACTAAATTGTTACGTAGATCGGGGTTCGAGGATTTTATGCAAAATCAGTCGTAAACAACAAGACAGTTCGTTAAGAGCGATGACTATTTATTGGTGTAAATCAATCCTTAAAATACAGGATTCAACAGCAAAATTCGCAGAATAATTAACAGAAGGATTTCACACCTTCAACAGCACTCAGACAGAATAAGCAGTGTCTAAAATTCACGTATGTAAATGACTATTCACAAGCACAGCCGAGCTTATCAAATTCAAGGCAAGTCTTCTAATCGCTAATCAAAACAGTGCTCACTACTCGCTGGTTAAAATCAGACTCACTTTTCGCTGGCTGAAGCCAGAGTCGCTACTCCCTAGCTGAAACCAGACTGACTCTTGCGGCGAGTATCACTCTATTTATAGCAGAGGCTTAAAGTTCCGGAAAGATGCGCTCGCGCCACAGATCGTGAAATTAGTGGATTTCTCTACTAATTTCTAGAAGAATCCAGAGGGTTCCGAACTCGCCAACATGGTTGCCAAAAGTGATGCCAACTTGGCTCTATCGCCAATTTTTTGCCAAGTTCCCATTGAATCGCCATTATGACGTAAGGGACGGCGTTGCTTGTGAATATTATAATTTTAGCATAAAGTAATATAAATGCATTGCTCATCCAAATACAAATTATTTACATTATTCTATACAAAATTCGAAACAATATTATTATTTAATAGTCAGTGGATTGGTTTGATTGTTTATCAGTTGTCGCACTTTGAAGCAACACTAAGTCTATCGGACCTCTTTAATTGGAACCACGGTCAAGTGACGAGGATGACACCTGAACTAGCACCTCACTCTCCAAATTTTACCACGCTAACGTGTGAAATTTGAAACCGATCCAACGGACATCAGCACTCTACACCAGGCGCCGGCGTGCCAAACCAATCTACCAATAGGATTCAGCGTGCCACACATAGGACATATTTGAAGTAATTCGGATTCCCACGATAGGGACGAAGAGTTAAAAATAATAGAGATTAGTAACATAGATTTACAGTTTTATTTTATATTAATTTTTCATCATTTAAAGTTATTTATTAACAAAAAATAAACAACATCAAATACAATTCCTCCAACATATATTTAAAAAAATTAAATTATGCGTATATTATGTATCTTTTAGATATATTTATGAAAATAAGAAATAAACGGCATAAAATATAAATATTTCCTTTCAATATTGTTAAATAAAAAAATTAATAAAGGCTGTAAGGTATCCGACTATACTTGTGACAACTTTTCTTAAAAAAATTGAGATATGGAGATTTTTCGTTGTTTTAAACTTTTAGTACATTTTAAGAGAAAAGGGATTATTATTACTAAAATGGGAAAAATTGGTAAAAATTTACAAAGAATAATCTAAACAAAGCCTAGACTGTACCAAAAGTTTTTGAACAAACTATCAATTTTTAAATTCTGATGTGTTGTTATTTTATTCATTTTGGAAATGACCTTCAAGGTAAGAGATATTTTAATTTTTACAAAAATTAGAACAATTTATCATATGAAATTGCTTAAAAGAAGCAGTGATTATTATATTAACATAAGCGACTGTAAATTTTGTACTAAAACAGTGATTGGGAAATCTGAAGGTAAAAAAATACTTAACCATTATACAGAACGTACACAAAAACTTTCAGTTAATTATTTTCAAAACCCTTTGAGCAATCGCTATCCCATTTTGAGCATTTTTAAAAAAAAACACACATTTCGAGTAAAACGCGTTTTTAAGTATGACATCTTGCTTAAAGTAATGGCATCTGCTTTTACTAAAACACTTGCAGCTTTTGTTCTAGTGAACGGAAAATAATAAACTTGGTATTTTTATGAAGCTAAAAGGATGATCTATAAAATAAAATCATAAAAAAATTGTCAATATTCGGCAAAATTTACAATTTTAGGGCAGTCGGATAACGTAATGCGAACCTTGTATCTGCAGCGCTCTACTTCATATTGCAATATCAGGGGAATAATGTGTGACTTTGAGTTTCACACGATTCTGAACATTCAGTTGTTAAAAAACTTCTTTATGGACTCAAAATACTTTTAACATGCGAAAAGGTTTGTTCACATCGATGTGTAGAACCCAAAGCGAAATGCACAGAGTACATGCAAATTTCTCTCTTCAAACACATTTAAATCTCTCTAGCAGTGACATTCATAAATTATGGCAAGCTGCAAATTTATCTTTAGAGTTATCTTTTAAATTTTTATGTAATTCCGTAAATATTCATAATTCTGAAGATGACTGTCAAATATCAGCTTCTATTTCCTCAAAGATTGACAAATTTGTAGATCTGTGTAGAGTGCCACTAAAAATTGTGACAAGTGAAGCACACGTGCCGTAGGTTGCCGACCCCTGTTCTACGCAATCGACGGGGACCTTAGGACTCGACAGAACCAACGCGTGCCAAGAGTTCGCGACCATGTTCTCGACTATAGTTGCCATTTCAATGCGAAAATGCATGAACAATCATCTAGATCAGGGGATCACTTGTAATCATCTAGATCACTTGTAATGGGGAACTATTCCTACTTCCCCCTATTCCCCCTTGTCTATTCTCGGATCCGGCTAGAAGTGTGGGGGCAACTAATTGATCAGACGACATGATTCACTAAAATCGTTTATTTGTCACAATAATTAACACGGATACAATAATAATCCAATTAAGATAATTTAGATAAATATTTAGAACGCGAAGGAGAGACCAGTTAGCATGAGGATAATATTTACAGCTGATCAAGACAACTATTAGTGTTCAAGGCCTCATCTGTAGGACTTCTGACTGACAAGGGTCCAGGTATTGTGCGTATTATTTAAATAGAAAGAGAGTAAATTTGTGATGGATCTATACGTGGCTCTTGTAACCCCTTGGGGACTCTTTAAGGAAAATAATTACTTCAACCAACTTTCACCGAAGGTAAGAAAACGTGATTATGCACAAATTATGTTTATTATATAAAATCTGTATTCGAGAGTTTTGAGAGTTAGTGAAGGGAGGATCGTGAGTTATTGAAGTGAGAATCTAACATTAGTATTGTGAGAATTGAAGATATCCAAAGTGAGGATCACTCGGATGTGAGCTGATCAAGACAACCATTAGTGTTCCAGGCCTCATCTACAATACTTCTGACCGACAAGAGTTCAGGTATTGTGCGTATTATTTAAATAGAAGTTAGAGAGTAAGTTGTTAGAGCACGTCCGAATTAGAAACGAGCTAGTATAAGTTATCGTAGAAATTAATTTAATGTCTGACCGCATGCCAACTGGTCTCATCTTCGCGTTCTAATCATTGATCTAAATGATCCTAATTGGATTACTGTTGTGTCCGTGTTAATTATTGTGACAAATAAATGATTTTAGTGAATCATGTCGTCTGATCAATTAGTTGCCCCCACACTTCTAGCCGGATCCGAGAGTAGACAAGGGGGAATAGGGGGAAGTAGGAATAGTCCCCCATTACAAGTTTATCAAATGAAGTCACATCAGGGGACATAATAAACTTGACCGTTTCTGATAATTCTTTGAGCTGAGAAAATCTCGCTGAATAGGTAAAACATTTTGATCGGTGGCGTGCCTAAAATATTGTAAATGGCACACGTGCCATTGGTTCGCTATCCTTGTCCTACTGTGTGACACACTGAATCAAATTGGTAGGTTGGTTTGGTGTGCCACAGCTGAAAGGTTGCCGATTCCTGATCTAGTTTATTGAATTTTTTTATTAAAAAATCTGGAAATCAGCAAAATGTAATCTGACTCGTACACCAGGGGAATCAAACTCGCAGCCCGCGGGCCATATGTGGTCTGCAGCGAACATTTTTGCAGCCCGACCACAATAATACATACATCGGTACGCAATAATACATAAGCTTTGGGAAAAGTAACTGAAAAGTAAAGATTTAACACACTTCCCGACCAGCAACATTTAGATCATACTACATGGTATCAAAATTATGTAGACAAATTTTTAAATATTAAAATTGAATTTCAAACACGGCTTAAAGATTTTAATCCTTTGAAAGACAAATTTTGTTTGTTTTCTTCGATTTTCTCAATGAATATTTTTTTTTCCTAATGTTGCTGCGGATTGGTATTTCTACTTTTTCAGACCTAGCACATTCCCCAGGAGCTGGTATCACTTATTAGTGCGGCCCCCTATCGGCGATATCAATTGCCACAATCAGTTTTGACACCCAGTTTCCTCCCCAAAGGGAGGCACATGAGCTCTGCCAATGCGAAATTTGCTGAAAAAGTATAGACTCCGTAACCAGCCATATGCAAATGGAAATGATCGAAACTTAGTGCCACTGAAATTTGAAGCAAATATTTTGGAAGGGGGTGTTCTTGAATTTTACAAATATTTACCAGCCACGTTCGAAATTACTCAAAAACTTGCAAATGAAATTATTTCCATGATTGGATGTACTTATCGGTGCGAGCAGTTAAATTGAAACCTTGTTTGTTAGGTCCAAATTAACTTCGACACCCTTGTTGTACACTAATAACAGATAAGTGGAGTGATTATAAATCTAAAATTAAAACTTTTGCACATTCTCGCATTTTTTGTTCTAGTTTTGTTTCAGATCATTAGTAAAATTTTATCTGAACTTAATATTAAGATGATCTTTTCAAAAACTCACTGCTTATGCATACGATAACTGTACACAATAAACTTTCAACGGTACACGAAGCTCAGAATTCAGTAACCTTTGTTCGTAGAATATACAAAAGAAAAATTAATAAAAATGTTCATCTTTTTTTTGTATTAGTTTTAGTAAGCAAGTGAGAAAAATACACGAGTATTTAATAAAAACTGTGAGCTACGTTTCAGTCATCCAGGCTTACGCTTATTATGTTAAAATTGTGTTTAGAATGGTAGAAGTCATTAAAACATTTTTCCAAAAGAAAATCAGAATCATTTCAGAATTAGCCTTTAAAAATGGATATTCTCTTAACTCTCTCAAAAATCTAATGTTAATCTAAGAAAAAGTATGAAAATAAAATTGCTAAGAACATTGTTAATATTTCTTAGAAGTGCCAATTTTCTTCGCATTGGTGTTGTAAATAATTGTATTGTTTTTTATGGTCATAAATAAAGGACTGCTACCGTTGTAAATTACTTGATTATTTTGAATTTTTTTAAAATCGTTTCATATACAATCGACTCTTGATAATTCGAAGTTGAAGGGACAATTGAGTTCGAATTATCAAGAGGGTGGGAGGAAAACTCCCAAAATACATGAAGAAAAATTTTTTCTTTAACATTTAAATTGTTGTTGCTTAAGCCACCTGTCTGACGTAGTCAGATCAAAGGCCCATGAAATTCATCATGGCAAAGGGCTAGAGATACGTCTGTCATTAGCCTAAGGTTTGAGCCCCTGAAGGTGACAACGCGATTTTGCTCACGATAGATGGCGACACCATTCGTACCCACAGATTTAACGAGCACGTGCTCCGTTTGTACTCGGTGGCATCGGGCATCGAGCCCAGGCCTTCCGGTCTGGCGTCCGATGCTCTAACCACTAGTCTACCCACGGCCCTAGCATTTAAATTTTATAAAGCAACAATTGCACATATGTAAAAATTATTTTTAAGTATTTTTAAAAATTACATATTATATGCAGTATAAATATTATACAGAAGTTTAAAGACCTGTATTAAAGAATACATTTATGTATTTAAAACAACTACTAAAAGAATATATACCGTACATAATAAATTTTTTTTTTGACGAAAAAAATTTATCTTTTTTTGTTTTATGGGATTCAATATAACTTTGTCAATAGATTTTTCTGGGTAAAATGAATCTGAAAAATATCCGCATCAACATGATTTTAAAGGAAAAAGTTGTGTAGTTTCATTAGTGACACATTAGCTTCTGTCAGAGTTATCGGAGTCAACTCCAATGGTTATCAAAGGGACTACGTTACAGGGGAGACAATCAGAAACAATACAACACAAAATATGTAAGGTCCAACCTCTTTGCTATAGGACTCTACATGATAGTGAGTATTTGAATTTTGAAAGTTTTATGATATCACTTCGAACTATCGGGTATTCTATTCCGGCCAGGCAGAGATTTTACTTCGAAATATTGAGTGTCCCAAAACGTATTGTTTAATTCGAAAAATCAAGAGTTTTTCTAGGGGTTTAGCATATACTTTAAATTAACGAGAGGTTCGTTTTATGGAAGGTTTGAATTATTGAGAGTCGACTGTATGTCGAATCAGATTCGTAAATTGAGACTAACGTATTGTTTTCTTAAAGTCTTTATCTGAAGTATTTTTTTTTAAATTTAAGGATTTTTTTAATATATGAAATATTTAAGGACCAATATATATAATATTATTTTAATTACAGAGCCATTAGCAGTTTATTTATTAAACGAAAGTATTGTGCCATTTAACTCTATTACTCATTAATTAAAATTTGAAAAAAATTCTTTGATGTTCTTTCGTTTCATTAATTGATTTTCGGAACAAGAATTTCAAATGATAATTTTAAAAGGAACATAAGTTAGCAGAATGAATGCGATTTTTTTTTCAATCATCAAAACCACTTCACAATAGGAGGAGGGGGGGGGAGGCATTTTAATCAAAGAACACAAAGTTAATTGCAGAACGAATTTATTAAAAGTCTTATTCCACCTGTTGGATTTCAATCTGCTTTTGTAAGGAACTAATCAAAACGACCTGTTTCAAAACGACGAACAGAGAAACCCAAATTTTATGTTCCATGCTTTTGTGAGCCAAAAAGTTACGAAAACAAATTTTATTTGTTCTATTTTTTTCGATCAATTTAGCTGACTTATCGATGTTCCGATTTCCAGGAAATAAATTCTTTTTTTCCCTTTTCTGATGCTGATTCCAATTCTTTTGAAAACTTTTCTGAAAAAGAACAAGCAGAAGAAAGTTTTCGACGCGTCGGCAGAGCCACCTCACTGCGGACATACTGCGCAGGCGTATGGATCTGCACTGCAGTTGCGGTTTCCATGGATGCTAAAGAGTTCTTTTCTGCAACGAATGCTTTGGCGGGAAAGTGTGTCAATCAAAACATTTTCCTCTTTTCAATTTATTTCTTTTAGGGATGTACATGAATAGCTTGGCGAGCTTAATTTACATGAAACACAAAGCTAAAGCTTGGGGACCGAGAGATGAAATAAATGCGTGATTCAAATGCAAATACGAAACGAAAATACCTTTTTTTACTGTTGTTATTTCTTTCCTTTGTTTAGAATAATACATGTGGAAGTAATATTGATTTGTATAGCGCAATAAGAGAAGATGAAATGAATATGTGAAATGTTTCGTGTGCTGTTTAGAAATTTAAATTTAAGGGAAATTTTTTCCTAACAAATGAATTCTCTCTCTCTCTCTCTCTCTCAATGCTACCTGAATCCAACTGTACACTTAGACATTTCGAGTGCATTTGAAAATTTTATTCAATATTTTTTTTTGAAAACATTAATTTATATATTTTGTCAAAATTTCTCTAGAAGAGAGAGATGAATAAACATTAATCAAAACTGAAAAAGTTGAAATTGTAAGTTAACCAGCCAATAGATTTTAGAAAAGATATATGAAAAAAAATAAAAAATAGTAGAGTTAATTATAAAAAAAATAGAGTTAAATATAAAAAATGGAGTTAAATATAAAAAATAGAGTTAAATATAAAAATATGGATGCTAAAGTATTATAAACATTGCTTAGAACATGTTTGTTGCCTGCCAACCTTCCCCTTTTCTTTTAATTATTCTGAGCAAAAACTATTGAAAATGATGGATAGAATATAGAAATCCATTACAAGAAAAAGGTAACTTCCTAAAAATTGCATTCAAAAATGCAAAGCCCGCCCTAAATCTGAGTACACAATAAACATCTTATTGCCAGATTCTGGACCCAAATGCCAATTCAAAGCATGAGAATAGCTGAATGACACTGGGAGAATGGCACTGAGCAAAAGTATGAAAATAACAGAAATTAAAAATTGTTAACGTACTATTACTAAGAGACACTAAAATTATATATGATTTGAAAAAAAAAAGAATAAGTAATTTTATCTAAAATTAGATTTTGGAGGTAACTATATCTATTTAGGAAAAATAATAAATTTATAATATTAAACCATTAATATAAACATATAAACATTAAACATAATATAATATAAACATAATATAAACATATATATAATATAAACATATATATAATATAAACATATATATAATATAAACATATATATAATATTATATAATCATATATAATATAAACATAAACTGTGGAATTGTAATCCTTACTATTCAGAATTTCTTTATTCAAATAACTGTTAATGAAATTAATTGGGTATTTTTGAATTAAAAAGTATTTAGTTAATGGTTTCTAGTTTTTTTTAAAAAAAATTTCTGATTTTTTTAATACACACACACACTCATATATATATAAAATATATAATATTATATATATATATATATATATATATATATACTAGCCACGGGTCAGCTAGTATATATATATATATATATATATATATTTATACATGGCCCGTGAGTGGCCCATGGCTTTCTCGTTTAACATTTTCCCTTCTCTTGACAAAATCAGCACTTCCAATACTATTTTTCGAAATAACTTTGACTTCTTTGTTTCTTTCCTCTCCGCCTACCCCGGGGTTGCACGGGCTTTTACCGAGTGAATAACTTAATCCCCATGGGAATTTCCTGTTTCCCTTAGGACGATAGCACTTATGTGTGTGTATGCGCGCGATGTGAGTGATTTCTTTAACTATGTCATAAAAACTCCCTTTTCGAAATTTGTTCTTAAGTTGGTGTGAAAGCTCAGGGTGAAAGCTCAGGTGTCGTCCACATCATTGACCGTGGCTTAAAATTTCGAAGTCCGTAGCCAAAAACTCTCGAGTAGGTGAACAGTGCGAATTTATAAATCACTCACCCACTTTCCAATTCTTTCGTTGCAGTTTTTTAGTCCTGGGAAACGAAAATGTAGCCTTTTTAAAAATTGTTGTATGTTGAAAAAAGACAGAAAAGTAGAAATTTTTCAAATTACAAAATTTCACTACTATTTTAAATCTTGAAGTAAAATTGTGACGATTTTTTTAAATGTTCAACACATGGGAATAAAGTTTCATGCAATTATCTTTTTTAAAGAAGAAATTATTAAACGATGGATTTAAGTATTTTGAGTGTTTTATTAAAATTTGTTCCAAAAAGTTTTTGGCTTTTTATTTTTTAAATCACTTATTTGATACAGATAAATATTTTAAATGAATCTCAGAAATGTATTGAATACATTCTTTCATCTTAATCTGACATCAATAATGATTTAATTTTGAAAATTATATTAAAAAAAAATGATGAAAATTGAAGCAAAAATAACTTTTTCACTCGCATTTTTTTTACTTGCCAAATTTGCAGATTTTCGCATGTTTAAATCAGAACCTTTTGGTGTAACCCTTGAGTTAGATGTGAAGTTTCAGGTGAAACAGTTGAAAGCTATTTGGCGCGAAACCATTTTTCGACGCCAAGGCTTGGCAAACTGTAAAATCGAGTATTTTTTTATTAAAGTTTTTATTTTTTAGGGCTTAATGTTTAAGTTAATGCTTTCAAACTTCACACATTAATTTCGAAAACGAAGAACTTTTAAATAAAAAATGTACAAAAAATACTGTTCAGATTATTTCTTGCAATAACGTTATTTTACGAAAATCACAATTTTTTTTTTAATCCGTAATTTTTAAGCAATTTTTTCAATTTTCGCACAAAAGTTTAATAACATTATTTTAAAAACGCAACAAAAGTTTCGTATGATAATCTTAAGAAATAACGAAGTTATTCAATGTTAAGTTAAAAATTTCGACAATTTTTCGAAGAACCTTAAAAAAAAGGTTTTGGGCATTTTATTTTTTAAATGACTGGTTCTAAGAGCTTGAAGTTATTTAGTGTAGAATATCGTTTTCATAACACGAAAATAAATTCATACGCAACGATTTCGAAATATTTTTCATAAAAACGCATCAATTTGAACTATTTTTTAAAAAAATCTTAAAAAACCGAAAATATTATTTTGCAAAAAAAAATTATACTGTATCGTGGCGAAAAAAATGATCTTTCCGATTCTGTAATTATTTTTTGTGTGATTTAAAAAGCAAAAATCGGATGGCTGTTTAAATAACGTTGAGAATACCGAAAAATTTCACCCTCTGTTCAGTCACGACGCTAGGCGGGAAAAATAACGCGCAGGGTTAAAACAATTAAGCGTTTTAAGGTTTTTAATTAATATCTTTTTAACTAATTACAATATCGGAATGAAAAATAGTTTACGTCCTATCCTCAGACCTACTGAATATACGCACAAAATTTCATAAGAATCGGCCACACCGTTTCGGAGGAGTTTGGTTACAAACACTGTGACACGAAAATTTTATGTATTATATATATAAAATGTTTAAGTTTTAATTTCAGAAAAAAATATTGCATCATTAAGTATTTTTGAATAATTGATTCTGACTATCCACATTCTGAAGGGATATGTAATAACAATCCCCCCTCTCTCTTCTCTCTCTTTTTTTCCCTATGGATATTTACTGAAATTTGCAAAAAGCTGTAATGACTTAATCACGTTATTGTAATTTCTTTAATGAAGAAATTTTTCGCACGTTTTTATGCCTAAATTTTATTATCTTTAAATGAGATAAAAGTTCAAATTTTTTACAATTCTAGAAATGCAGTTTTTTTTTCTTATATTTACATATAATTTAGGCTAATGTGTGATTGAAGAAAATTACTTACATTTTCATGTCAAATTATTGAAAGTGTTTGAAATTATTTTATACAAATTCTTCCCATGATTTTTAAATTTCTGTAATTTTTCATGAAATATGTTATATAAATCAGAATTATATAAAAACAGTCGACTCTCGAAAATTCGAAGTTGAAGGCAATAACAAAAACTTCGAATTGTCAAGAATTCGAACTAACGAGAGGGTAGGAAACTAAATATCAATCATTGGCATGGCCAAGTAATTTTAGCGCGTTTTTCACATGTTTGTATTTTACAATAATGCAACTAATGTTTTTTTTACTAACAGAAAGTAGTACTATACTTAAAAAAAAATATTTTTTTTAAAAACATCAAACATTTTTTAAAAATTATTAAATTTAAACATGATTCGGCTCATCTAGGGCATAAATGCGACCCAATGCCGATAACCTGAGGTCAATCGGTTAATTATTGGCTGAGAAAAGGGTACGACAAAATATGGAACGAAGACGAGGACGTAGACGAAATTTGCGTCCTAATAGCGCTTTTTTTACATTACGTGAAAAACGTGCTAAAAACTCCCAAAATACACAAAGAGAATTTTTTTCTAACACATTTAAATTTGATACTATGTAATAAAACAACAATTGTACATATGTATAAAATCATGTTTAAGTATTTTTAATGATACGTAAAATTTTTGTTTTATTTTTATCTTTAGGTAATGATGTTAAACGAGCAATGCAGCTCTTTCTAATTTGTCTAAAGGAATAAATAAAAAATGCACTGCTTTAATGCAATTCAAAAGCAGCGTAAAAAGATTCCTTCGAAAAGAAATACCATAAAATACACATTGATTAAATTAGAAGAAATATTTTTTAAATATTCTGTTTATTAACACCATTTTAGTTAATCGCATAAAAATAAGGGGAAAAAAATTAAAATTTTTTTTAAAAAAATCAGATTGCCAAGACCAAACAATAATTTAATCTCGTCTAGAAAACTCTTTAAAAACCATGCAATGCGAATAAAACAACAAAAATCCGAATAGGTAATAAGATTAGAGAGTAAAGTGAAATCAAGATATGAATCATTGGCATGGCCAAGTAATTTTAGCGCGTTTTTCACATGTTGTATTTTACAATAGGAAAATTCGGGAAAACTATAGGGAAATTTAAATATGATTCGGCTCATCTAGGGCACAAATGCGACCCAATGCCGAAAACCCGAGGCCCATTGGTTGCTTATTATCCGAGAAAAAGGTACGACACAAAATATGGAACGAAGACGAAGACGAAATTTCTGTCCTAATAGCGCTTTTGTTTTACTACGTGAAAAACGCGCTAAAAAGTTTATATTATATACCGCATAAATATTAAACAGAAGTTAAAATCCTGTATTAAAAGAATACATTTATATATTAAAAACAACTAATAAACAATACCAAGTTACATAATTAATTTTTTTAAAAAAAATCTGTTATCCTTTTTTGTTTTATGGCATTTAATCTAACTTAGTCAAAAATTTTTTTCTAGAATAAATGAAGCTTGAAAAACGTCCGCATCAACATGATTTTGGCTGGAAAAAGTTGTGTATTTTTTTAGTGCACTTTAACTTCTGTCAGTTATCGGGGTCAACTCGGATGGTCATCAAAGGGGCTACGTTACAGGGAAGACGAGAAGAGACAATACAACACAAAACATGTAACCTCCAACCTGTTTGCTACAGGACTCTACATGATAGTGAGTGTTTGAATTGTCGAGAGTTTTATTAAATCACTTCGAATGATCGCATGCTGTATTCTGGCCTGCCACAGATTTTACTTCGAAATATTGAGTGTACCAAAATGTATTGTTTTAGTTCGAAATATCAAGAGTTTTTCCAGGGGCTAAGCATATATTTTGAATTAGCGAGAGGTTCGTATTATCGAAGGTTTGAATTTGTGAGAGTCGACTGTGTGTATATATATATACACTCAAGAGCCAAAACATTATGACCACCCCTACGTTTTGCAATGAACTCGCCTGGATGACGTGGAAGGCATGTGATCACAGGGGGAGGTGGTATTTAACTGCTGCTGAAGAGCCCGAAGAATCATTCTTTCTCTTACTTCTGTGTGTGATGGGAAAGGCTGCGTATCTAAGTGACTTTGATAGAGGGCAGATTGTAATGGCTCGAAGGCTCGGAGCAAGTATTTCCGAAACTGCACTACTCGTGGGTTGTTCGCGATCTACAGTTGTTAGTACTTATCCAAAGTGGATGAATGACGGCGAAACCAGAAGTAGACGACACGGTGTTGGACGTCCACACGCTACCAAAGAAAAAGGTCGTTGGAGATTGTCTCGCACGGTGACGCAAAACCGGGGCCAGACAGTGGCTCAGCTGACAGCCCAATACAATGCAGGGCCAAATAGAATAGTATCGGAGCACACTGTTCAGCGGACACTAATGGATATGGGGCTACGCAGCAAACGTTCCACTCTTGTGCTTTTGCTGACGAAGCGTCATCGCAAACTGCACCTGCACTGGGCGAGAACATCGTGACTGGTCCATGGATCAGTGGGAGTGAATTGCCTGGTCGGATGAATCCCTCTTTGCCATTCATCACGCCGATGGCTATGTCAGGTTACGCCGTCTTCCAGGCGAACAGTTGCTCCCTCAATATACAGTAGGTCATACACAGGCCGGTGGTGGTAGTATTATGCTTTGGGGGACTGTTCTCTTGGGCGTCTCTTGGACCTGTGGTTGTGGTAGAGCAGACCATGAATGCTACAGGGTATCTGAACATCAGATCTGGTTCCAGGATCATGATGCTGAATTCGAGTTAATGTCTTGGCCGCCTAACTCACCAGATCTCAATCCGATAGAACACATTTGGGATGTCATGGGACGGCAGCTCAGAGTTCGAAGACCACCCATTTGCAATATCTCGGATTTGCGTGACCGTTGCTTAAACATCTGGTGCAATCTGTCTCCGGCCATCTACCAAGGAATTGTGGCATCCATGTCAAGGCGGGTTGAAGCTGTGTTGCGTGCCAAAGGTGGGCTAACTCGTTTTTGACAGGTGGTCATAATGTTTTTGTTCTTGATTGTATATATATATATATATATATATATATATATATATATATATATATATATATATACTGTGGCTAATACTTTAAACTATCTTGACTAGTTATCTTAGGTTTATAACTATTTTGTGTATATTTATGAATTATAATATATATATATATATATATATATATATATATATGTAATGACTTCTTCTAATTCTCCTTAACTGTACCCCGTGAAATTATTTTCTAGTTCTTTCGCCTCTGATTGTTATAATCTTAATCTAATTGTACGACCGCGTAATCTTAATCTTAATCTAATTGCTCCCGCTCATTTGCAGCCAATCACGACTCCTGTTATAAAAGAGTCGTACGACCTTCACCGCCACTATAAAGGCTCTGAACACACGTTTACGCGCGCTTCTTCTCTTCTTGTCATCATGTAGTCTGCCGCATCTAGTGTTTGTGTATTGTGTGTGTCTATTTGTGATTCCGTCTATCTGTGTGTCTTTATGTTCAGTGTTTAATAAAGAAGAATAGCTTTTCCACGAGACTGCTTCTTCCATAGTAATGAAAATGCAACATCAACCATATAAGGAAATACCAACACCGGCCACGCTATCAAGATCTTCGTCAAAAGTCGTCCTCCTTTACTAAATCCATCATTACAACATCGTCGTATTACAGAAAGTCGGCAGGACAGTTTCCTGTGCGGGAAAGAAGCCACTTGCCACGCGCTGAAGTGAAAATTCTACAAAAGAAATGTGAACGAATCCAGTCCTCGAAAGTGTTTTCCCCTTTTCGCCTGATAACAAGTACGGGGAAATTCCCGTTACTTCTGTGTTTCAGCTTCGTGAAAAAGTGTTCCATTCGTCCAATTCTTCACAGCGCAAAAATCTCAAATTTTGTGTACAAAAAATGGCCATCATCGATCTGTTTCTTTTTCAAATTTTAAGATAATTAATAATGCATATTTTCTGTTGTTTTAACTATCATGATGCAGAAAATCGACAGCGTCCATGTTGTATGGTTATGCGGCATGTTAAAGATCTTCTAAATTGCCTGTTTGACTTGGGTGCTCTCCGCAAAATGTTTTTCCTGGAACTATTTCGCAGTGTCCGATCTCTGGTGCCTTCCTCAGGGGAAGAAACTGGGCGTCGAAATTATATTGCGACAATTGGTATTCCACCTATATGGAGCCGCACTTAAAAGTGAACCAACACCTGGGAATTGTACTAGGTCTGAAATGGTAAATACCAATCCGCAGCTCCATTGGAAATAAAAAAAATCTATTTCTATCTATCTATATGTATATACATTATTGTATATTTTCAAAAAAATTAAAGCTATCAACAACAGAAAAATTTAAGTGTTCCTTTTACAATTTCCTCATAATAAATACTGCTTTAAAATTATTGTGCAATTTGTCACGATCAAATTTTTACCTTAAGAGTATTAACTTTCTTGAGAGGGCTGAAAATATAAACAATATTCAATACATATAACTCTTTGAAGCTAAAATGAAAAAAATCAAATCTTTTACACATTATTTATAAAGGAAGGGGGCTTCAGAAAAGTGTAAAATGTTTAAAATATAATCATAATTTAAAAAATTATAAGCATTTGAAAATAAGAAACGGTAGAACGGTAGAATGGTTGATGGGGCACAATATCTCGGATGAGGTCTTGATCCTTTGTCTTGAGTTATGGTTGAGCATTATTTACATACACTTGCCATGATTGGTGGGTGGTGGGAAAAATAAGAATGGAAGGAAATTTAAGAAAACATTTAAAGTTAGAAAAGATGCAATAAATTGCGACCAATGGAAATAGATAAATTTAGAAAAAATGCTGGAGCTCTTATTGTTTGCGTTTGGGTGTGTAGTGACTAGTGTGGAGGTAACTGTGTCGACCGCAGCTACCTCCGAGATCGGAGGTTAGCGTTTGGTCAACTTAATCTTGAATGAGAGAAAGGCCTGACTGCTGGTGGTTGAAAAATGGAGAGTATTAAAGCTGTTTAAGGGCACAGTGCACTCGTCCAATCAGGGAACTGCGAGTCGTTAGTGGGCGTAACCGAAGTTGGTGAGGGATCAGTGAGTGAAAAAGTTTGTCAGAGTCGGGGAGGGCGAGAGCCTTTCTCCTTATTGGTCGAGCAGGTCGCCTCCGATTGGAGGGATGAAAATAAGAAACATTTCTATAAGAAATATTAATTTCTACGTTGCGCATGCTATTTTCTAAAGTAGTAGCTTTAATTACTAGCAATAAGTTGATTTATAAAGTTAAATGTATCCTTATTACACCGCAGTATTTTTAAATAAATAGAATAATAAATTATGTTTTTTAAAAAATAAAAATTTATATTTTCAAAATTTTATTTAAAAATTTCAACATATTTCAAATATTTTGGAATACAAAAGATATATTATTCTTAAATTACTAGGGTTTAAGGAGTAGGATACTTTGTATAATTCTGTAAAGTTTTATACATCAAAGACTTTTTTTTTCGAAAATAGCGTGCGCAACGCAATATTTATAACAAAATTATTTCTTATTTGCATATGCTTATAATTTTTTAAATCATTATTATATATTTCAAACATTTTGCACATTCGTTTGAAACCATAATCATTTGTAAATAAGGTGTAAAAGATTTATTTAATTTAAATTAAAAAAAACTATTCCTGTTTGAGAAAATTCTTTATATTTGCACCCCTCGAGACAAAATTAACACCCCTGAGACCATGGTCATGGTCACAGAATAATTGATTTCACTTTCTCATTAACTTTTTAAAACACATTTATTGCTATTTAAGAAAATAAGGTTTTAAATTTTAAAAAAAAAAACTTCCACCCATCTGTACAATTCAGTCACTCAAGCGAAAGCAAATAAAACCAACAAAAAAATGAAAAGAAAAAACTTGTATTTTGAAGCAAAAAAAAAAGGGGGGAGTAAAATATTTCATTACACATTTCATTCACAAGCATTACGAAATTTTTAATTCTTTTCCGGTACATGACGCATTACAACAATCGCCTCAAGGACAGCTTTCGAAAACTCTTAATATTTACTAAACGTTTCCCTTCAAGAAATGATATTGTTAATTGCTTTTTCTCTTCCGGTGACGGTAGTCCTTCACTGCAACCGTAGGACACCCACTTCCCACATTCCATCTGTAAGGTGTCATCTCTTTCCATAGTCAAGGACAATGAGTTGAAGGATAAGGAGAGATAGAAACTTTATAAAGTCGAGGATATTCCTTCCCTTTTTCATCGAATATTAACTAATAATTGTAGAAAACAAATTGAAATAATATCTCAAACACGCTGAAGGTCTTCTGAGTATATATATACAGTTGACTCTCGATAATTCGAAGTTGGTGGGACAAATGAAAAACTTGGAATTATCAGGAGTTCGAATTATCAAGAGGGTAGAAAAAAATTTACAAAATACACGAAGAGAAATTTTATTCTAACACATTTAAATTTGTAACTATGTAATAAAATAACAACTGTACATATATACAAAATTATTTTAAAGTATTTTTAAAAAGTGCATATTACATAGTATAAATATTTTACAGAAGTTATAAGTCATATATTAAAAACCAGCATCACTCGCGTGAAAAAAAACGACCTAAAGTAATCGCGTAGGGTGTGTCATACCGAAATGTGTTTACATTATGTTTTTACCGTAAAATTTGTGTACAAAGCAAACGAGGAAGAAAAGTAGAAAATACAACCTGTTGATTACATTTTTCACACGTAAATTTAGTATTTCTGTTCTTTTTATAAGGGCATCCAGTGTATTGTTTATACACTCCTTTAATCGCGTCGTGAGTGAGTGCGATGTTCTCACTGGATCTTAATTTTTTTTAAATCTGTATTTTTTTAAACTAAACATGTAGGTGTAAACTTCTTTATTCTTTAAGTTAAAAAATAATTGGAATTATTTTTTTATTTTCTTTTATTTTTTGTTCCACCAATAGTTTTTTTTCTTTTCTTTCAAAAGTTCATCTGAAAGTAGATAAGATGTGTACCAGTTAACTCCTTTAAAATTACGTACTTCTCAAATGTTTTTGTGTCTCTACACATAAAATATTTATTTTCAACAGTTTCTCCCTTTTCTAAATCAGGATCGATTTCAGTGGAGGAATCTTACCTGCTGATATATATTTCATTCGATTTTTCCTCATCATACCCGCGAAGAGAATTTCTTCATCCGAAAATACTGTTGTACTTACTTTATCTATTAAATGTATTTATTAAATTACTCAAATTATCACATTTCTTCATCATAACTACAATAATAAGCCATAGCATAAGGAAGATTTAAAACTTTTTCATACATTCAGAACTGTAACGGTGATTCACGCGCAGGGTATGACATACCCGAAGAGGTGATATCCAAAAATATATATTTAGAATTCGCCTTCAAGCTAAGGCCCCTCAAAGGATGTGACCTTAAAGTGACCTTACACGAGAAACTATCCATTTTCCAATAAAGGCTTAGAAGGAGCTTTGAAAAAAGTTAGACGGTGCTTATGAGACACCCTACGCGAGTAGTGCCGGGTTAAAAGAATACATTCATACACAATCCTATGCATTTGTTCTTCACAACAACAGACCATCCTTTCTGAACACATGTGTGGCAAGGACACATGTTAAGCGAAAAATATAAACAGCTGACAACAGGTGAGGTTGCTCTATTGTCCACTTAAAGGAATGAAAACAATTAACTTTTCACCTGTGGAATTGGAAACACTAAGAAGTGGAGCAGACAGATGGCCATCAAAGGGACTACGTTACAGAGGAGACAACACAACGCGAAACTTTTAAGTTCCAACATGTTTATTACAGGACTGCACAGAAAAGTGAGTGTTGGAATTCTCGAGAGTTTTATAAGATAACTAAGAACTATAGCGCGTTGTAGTCTGGCCAGCTATAGATTTTACTTCGAAATATCGAGTGTGCCAAAAGTATTGTTTTAGGTCGAAATATCAAGAGCTTTTCTAGGGACTGAGCATATACTTCGAATGATCGAGAGGTTCGTATTGTCGAAAGTTTGAATTATCGAGAGTCGACTGTAATATATTTGTTGGGAATACTATCACGGAAAATTCAATATTTTTGCAGCACTTTTTGTGACCTGAGCAAAAATTTACCAAACCAATGCAATATGTTTAGCATTAGCATTAAATTTTCGTTCAGCTTTCAGGTAAAATCACCATAGTACATCAAAGCTAAAATAATTGTTTTTTTTTTTTTTTGTCCTTGCTTTTTTCTTTCTTTCTCTTATATATTGCATTGACTCAAATCTAAACCGCATCACCCATTCTCAAAATTTTTTTGTGAAAAAATTTTGCCAGCGATTCTAAGACGCACTTCGATTTAAAGATTCTTCTTCATGTTCTTGAGAAAAAAATAAAAAACTGTAAAATGCTCCTCAAAATCCACGCTTAAGAATTTTTTTAAAATTTTTAATGAGAAATTTTAAAAATTTAATAAATAATTTAATTTTACCAGTATTAAAAATCTTTTAAATACGTACATGAATCTTTAATTACTTTAACCGTCAGTATCATGTTTCGTCCCTCCCGATGTGACAGCTGACTTCGGAATAAGTCGCCCTTTTCCCACACAGTATCGTCTTCCGTGCCATCCAATGCATTTCTTAGGCAGCATTTAAAAAAGAAAGAGGGACCTTTTTAAAAGAATGTTCAAAAATTATTAAGAACTGATGAACATTTATAAAAAAATATATCATTTCGATTATACGCTGAGCGCTTAAAGGTGTGGGGGAATTGGAAGGAAAACTAGCCATACTTCAAAACAATCTAATTCATTCACACTATTAACCCCTACTCAGATTCAGTTGATCAGGGATAAGAGATGTACCCAATTCATACAGCTGAAGACTTTAACGAGGTGAGTGAGCTATGAGAATGCCTTACGGTTTAATGCACTCACTTAATTCAATATCTCTGACTTCTTGACTATTTAATCTATAGATTCAATCTCCAGTGACCCTTCGTCACCTTCAATAATTCAATGACCCAATATTAAACAACCGCGAATCCCATTCAATTGGATTCATCTCTGCTCCGCTAGCACAGTTTATCCTTCTCTCTCTAACTTGAAAGCCTAGACTACGTCTATAGAGTAGTCTTCATTTGCATAATCGCGTCTTCTTCTTCTTCGAGGAGGAGTTTTATAATAAAGTCATTTTTAAAGACCCGAAATTCCCCAAGAGGAGGATGAGTGAAAAGGATCCCAACGACGTCAATTTGTTTCATCCGATTTTCAGTGACCGCTTCCTTCAGCACATCAACCCGGCCTCATACTTGCGTCAAAGGGAACTCATCTCTGTGGTTGCTATGACCCCGGGGTGGGCATTACGTCCATCGCGATCCACCACCAACACATTTTGGGGGGACCGCCTAAAAATTTTACAACTTCATAATTATATACGGAAAATTCAAGATTAGCTGACACAAATGCAAACTACTCACTATAACTACAAAAACTTACTTTAGGTAGAAACATTTTACTTCTTAAATGTATTTTGAATTGTTTCGTAATAAATGTATCATTTGTTTTTGTTTGTTTTTTGTGATTTTTTCGATTGTCGGGAACGAAAAACAGTAATAAAAAAAGTTTTAAATATTACAGAATAAATAATTAACATTAATTAATAAAAAAATACTAATATCAAACACTTAATTACATTTTACATACTATATACATGGGACTATAAGGAATCGGAAGAAAATGAAGCGTTATGGATAGAGGGTCCAGACCCGTGGACCCCTCCCCCGCTTTTGTGTACGCCATTGACACTGAGTGGACCGCAACTCCTTGAAAATATCAGAAGTAGCCCGCACCCTGGAAAAGTCTGCTAACCCCTGGTATTACCGATAACTTTGATGTTTAGATGATGAGAAGAAAGCGTATACCGAAAAAAAATTCTAAATAAGAACAGACAGCGATACTTAAGATGGACTGAATACAGAATAAGATCGATTCCAGTGGCCAAAATGAACGGTTACATTTTTCCTTTTGAAAGTGGTAAAAACTCAATTCCTCCGTCCAACAAATGTTTTGCCTTCCATTCTAAGAAACCCTCAGGGGGCTCACCTTCTTTAGGTGAGTACGGGTGTCACAATCCCGAGGTGCCCTAGTGATCTTTTCCTTTTCCCCACGGGGTTTACTGTCTTTGGTAAACACGGGCTTCACGAACCCGGGGTACCCTAGTGATCCTTCTCTGTTTTCCACCCTCTTTCTTGTCATTCAATTCATTCTTTCTTTCTCTTCCCGTCTAGACCACAGATATTAAAACAAATGTTTGGAGCAGTATAGCCGAAATCGGCTCTTGCGTCAATAAACCCCAAAATCACTCACTCACTCACTCGATTCTAAGAAGCACCCGATTTTCAGTAGCATCAACACTGAAAAAATAGTGCGCCTCCGATTCGAGTCAATGCCGTATATGTGTGGGCTCTCTTTTCTTAATTGTACCTTTTTGCTGTTATTTCTGTTTGTATAATATTCATTCATATCAATGGACTAAATTCCTGTCAAGTTATAATCACATGGTCATTTTAAACCACGTGTTTTTAGCCAATCCAATTCAAAAACACAAGTGACGTCCTTGTCACGATAAATGCAATGATCTATTTTCAGCAAATCAGTTAATGCACTTCGTTGTTGCCATATGACGCTTTTTACAGAAACTTTTTTTAATAAAAATTAATATTTGTAACACTTTATTTCAAAGTACATGTGTATAAAACAAGACTTTTTTTTCTTTAATTTTGAAATCTTTTTGTAGAAATTTCTTTTTATAACTCTTGAGCATCTTTACCCAATTATGCAATTTGAAATTTTACCTAAGTCTTACAAATAGAATAAAAAGTACGAGCTAGTTTATTGTTCGTTTTGAATTCAATGTATAGAACACGTGTTTATATTATCATGTCACCGTCATGAATTTAGTCCATTGCTAAATAGCATACTGCTTGCTTACTCGTGCAAATTTTAGACTCAGTGTTTTTTATTCATGGTTTATGTTCTTCAAATTTTCTTGCGTTATTATGCATCAATTTTCAGCTCAAGAGGAAGTTTAGGATCTCACAAAACAAACTTAACTCTACTTCACTGCCCATAGTTTGTGACAGCTTTAGAAAACATAAAAGTTTTTCATTTTTGTCAATTGATTTTTTTTTCATATATTCTGTTTTTTTATTGTGAGACAAGTTGTGACGGGTGCTTACGCGTTTCACTAACCTTCTCTCAAAGTCTTTTAAATTGTATTTATTTTAACCAATCCCCGCTGAGAGCTAAAAGTGTGACTTATGCAAACAAGTTAGTTTCGGGTTTAGCGAGTTCGAAAGAGATATAAAAGGGAGAAATGAAATGAAGAGAGGAGGATGACTACGTGTTTTGATAGAGGAGTTAACTACGTGATTGATTAAGAAGGTGATTCTAGGAGATTAGTTTAACTAAGTGAAGTTTGTTAGCTGAAGGAAGATTATTGAAAAAGATTCATTAATTCGGTTCGGACGTAACTGAAGATATCAAGGATTGAAATCGCTCGATAGATTCTTCAAGTAATCAAGAATCCTGACTTAAAGAGATATCAGGTCTGTGATTTTTATAGATTAGATTTAAATGCGTAGTTTGATTGTATGCGTTATTCCCCGTGGTATCAGTTAGTGTTCCGTCGTTCATAATTGAATTCTGATCTCACTCCACTATAATTTGTTGTTCTTAAAGTTTGATTAATATTTTTGTATTTCTATCATAAGGCTTAATAAATAATAGTGATTTATTATTTGCGTAGTCATTAATTATGAATCCGACATATCCAAATGTAGATAATGTGCAAAGGGGAATTAATAACCCTAGGGGTAGTGAGCGACTACGACACTGGTGCCCAAACGAAATACCGGAATTAAGAGCAGGTGCAGGATTTAGAGTTTTGCCGGAGTTATTTTTTTCGGGTAAAGAAAATGTGTCTGAGTTTATTTCTAACATCGACGACAATATAGCCTACTATGAAATACCGGCGAATCTATCATGTGCGTATTTAAAAAGTCATTTAATTGGGAGAGAGTTAGAATGGTTTGAGGTAATTGGGTTCGAGTGTGTAAATGAAGAAGCGACTGCATTTGCAACACTTAAAAAGAAATTGTCAGATAGTTTTCCGGTAATACGGAATAAATCAGAGCTAGAAGCTCAGTTTTTTTCATCAAAACAACGGAGAGGTCAAGCCCCGTCAGACTTTATTTTTCAGCTGTTAAAAATTCATAAAACTTTGAATTTGAATTATGATGAGTTAAAATTGATTGATCACATAGTAATGCGACTAGAAACCCAAATAATGGATTATTTAGAAGTTCGAAACCCCACAACGAAAGCTCAATTGATAGAGTTGGTAGACCGGTATGAGGAACGTCATAGCTGCAGGGAAAACCAGGGTTTGAGTAATAATTTTGCTAGACGAAGTTGGGATGTGAGTAGGAATCCTGAGGAAAGAAGGAATAATAGAAATTGGAGAGATACTGGGGTCGGAAATAGTCAAAATTATCAAAGAGGACTAGGCAGGGGTGCGAATAATTTTTCTCGTCGTAATTATCAAAATCAAGGATTCGAGGGTGGAAATCGCTACAATCAGCCAAATCAGAGAACAGACCGGTATCAGAACCGTAGGATGGTGGTTAGGAAGGGTCCTAATGATGATTCAGCAAAGCAGAATTGGTGGCGTGTTGATTGCAACAGCGAAAGGCAAAGAAATGCCAATTTAAACTTTCAAAGAGATCGTATTGAGTCAAATACTCCTAATAGAATTAAACTTAATTCATTGCGATTATCACCAGTTGAACTTCCGTATTTACCGATTCTTTTGCATAATACGTTTCTAAAAGCGCTCTGGGATACAGGTGCGGAAAAGTCATTTATTTCAGAAAAAACGTACCGGTCATATTTTTCATTCTGTCCTATTAAAAAATCGTTAGCTGAAGTAGTTACAGCTCAAGGGTCACAATGCAGAAATTTAGGCACAGTTGAGTTAAGAATTAAAATAAGAGAATTTTCGAAGTTGTGGAAATTTCATGTGATTGCTGAGATGCAAGATCCATGCATCATAGGTGTTGATTTTATGTCACATGCAGGGATTACTTTTGATTTTATTAAAAAATCGTTAATCATTCCGGATTCGCAAATTGAGAAATTGGCAATTTCGGACGAACCGGTACGGATAGATTTATTAAGGACTAAGTTAAAGGCAGGGCAAAAACAAAAGTTGGCGAAATTTAATGTAGAATGGGAACATCGCCCAGGTACGCAAAATTTAGTGGCTGATATGTTGTCTAGAAACCCGTTAGAAAGTAATGAAGAACCAAAGGTGTCTTGTGCGGTGATTAGATCGTTAGTATTATCGTCTAGAGAACAGTTGAGAGAGGAACAGAGAAATGACCCGGAGCTAGGTCACATCTTGAAGTTTCTAGAAAATCCGGACGATAGTTCCATTAATGAATCAATCTGCAGAAATTGGTCCAATGACTTTAAAATCGTTGACGGTTTGCTATATTATGCAAAATATACAACCACACTAGGTGAATTAAGGGTATTTATACCTAAAACATTACGTAAAGATGTTATGCGAGAATTCCATGACTCGCCGATGGCAGGCCATTTAGGCAAAAAGAAAACCTACTTAAAATTAAAAGACGCGTGTTATTTCCCGTACATGAGGAAATACATTTATAAATATGTAGCAACCTGCGACCAATGTCAAAAAGTCAATTATAAAAACGGATTACCAGCTGGTCAGTTAATTCCGATAATAACGAATTTTCTGAATGAAATCGTGTCTTTAGATTTGTTAGGCCCATACCCTGCAACTAGTCCAGAACGCTATAGATTTATTTTGGTAATTACAGATAATTTTTCTAAATGGGTTGAAATAGTTCCCTTATTGAAAGCTTCGGCTAAAGCAATCGCCAATGCATTTTTTGAGAATTATATCGCGCGTTATGGAGCTCCTGTAAAATTAGTCACCGACAACGGCCCCCAAATGATATCCGAAGTTTTTGAGCAAGTATATCGCAGATTGCACATAAAACACGTTAAAACTGTGGTATATCGTCCACAAGCTAATCAAACAGAAAGAGTTAATCGCACTCTTTTAAAAATGATTTCGAGTTTTGTCGCGGATAATCACACTAACTGGGATCAATTTCTGCGTGAGTTTAGTTATGCTTTAAGGACAGCAGTACATGAGACAACGGGTAAAACACCGGCGGAATTATTTTTAGGTCGAAATTTAATCGCCCCTTTTCAGAATTTAGTTATGGTAACTGATGGATCAGATTTAGTTTGTGGGAACATAGAAAGGTTGTTTGAGGAGGCTAGAGTTCATACAAAGCGCCAGCAAGAGAAGTGGGCGAAATATTATAATAAAAAGAGGCGTGAAAATAATGTGAAAGTTGATGATCTAGTATTAGTTCAAACTCACCCGTTAAGTTCAAAATGTAAAAAAATAGTAGGTAAATTTATGCCAAAGTTTGAGGGCCCATATAAAGTTCTGAGTGTAAAAAATAATAATAATTTAGTAATATTAAAATTTGGTAAAAGAATAACGGTTAATGTGGACCAGGTGAGAATTTACCATCAAAGAGAAGACAGTGTTGCCGAGTCGAAAAGTGACATTAGTAGTGATCATGTTGCAGTGACATCAGTCAGGTCGGATGATGCGAAGTCGACATTGGTGCAATCGGAGAGTGATGGGGGTTGTCGTAAAGGATCGAAATCAGGAAATGTAAATGGTAGTAGAGATATAGTTGCGAATAGACGCGATGGAGTGGCGGTGAGAAAAAAACGTGGACGGACGGAATCTGCTGTTTCTTCGGGGGGGGGGGGGTGTATGCAATTTCAGGAAAAGGAGACCTTTCTACACTGAAAGAGAGAAAAGAGGAAGGCCAGACTCTTGGAGCGAAAACGTGCAAAAGAAGAAGAGACCAGAGTCCCAGGTAGATCGCGAAAAAAGAAAGATTTCTTCGTCAATGCCCTCTCGTCCCTCCAGAAAGCGGTATAGAAAGGTGGAAGAAAATAGTTCTGAAAGAGCAGTTCCAGGACCATCCCACAGATTCAAGTACAACAGACCTCATCAGGAAAGGAGCTGTCCATACAATCTTCGGAGCCGACGTCGAGTGGACAACAGCCAAGTTCCAGTTCTCACAAAGGAAAACAACGCCTCAGCAGGAGCATATCAACTTCAACGGACTCGATGGAAGAGGAGACCCAGAAGGTTGGAGCGCAGAGTGGACAACCCTAGGACAAGGTCATCCAGCACAGAGGCCATGGTTCGAGGCGAAGCCTATGCAGATTGGATCTAAAGACTAGCCAGGTTGTATAATTCTAATTTGTTTATTTTTCCTCTGACAGACAGTTTGGAGTATTTTCCATGTGGGCTAGTATATATTTTTTTGTAAAATTAACGTACAAAGCGTCACTGAGTTGTGTGCATTTTCATATCGGTTGAAAAGACTTTTGTATTTAATTTTTTTCCAAATTGTGGAAAAACATTTGTTGAATTGCAAATGTTTTGCTACACATTAAAGTGCTACACATTAATAAATTGGAGTGGAGTACCCCTTTTGAGTAGTCATTTCTGTGTGTTAGTTTAATTAAAGTTTCTAACTTAGAGAGTTAAAACTTTCTACAAGTTCAGTATTTTCAGGCATTATAAAGTTCGTGAGTTAACTTTCTACAAGTTCAGAATTTTCAGGCATTATAAAGTTCGTGAGTTAACTTTCTACAAGTTCAGTATTTTTAGGCATTCTAGAGTAGTTAAAATTTTGTGCAGGTTCAGTGTTTTTCAGATGTTAGGTAAATTAAGCGAGTTCTTGCAGGTCGTTTAGACCTTCAATAAGTCACGCTTTTTTCTCGGAGGGGGGTTGTGACGGGTGCTTACGCGTTTCACTAACCTTCTCTCAAAGTCTTTTAAATTGTATTTATTTTAACCAATCCCCGCTGAGAGCTAAAAGTGTGACTTATGCAAACAAGATAGTTTCGGGTTTAGCGAGTTCGAAAGAGATATAAAAGGGAGAAATGAAATGAAGAGAGGAGGATGACTACGTGTTTTGATAGAGGAGTTAACTACGTGATTGATTAAGAAGGTGATTCTAGGAGATTAGTTTAACTAAGTGAAGTTTGTTAGCTGAAGGAAGATTATTGAAAAAGATTCATTAATTCGGTTCGGACGTAACTGAAGATATCAAGGATTGAAATCGCTCGATAGATTCTTCAAGTAATCAAGAATCCTGACTTAAAGAGATATCGGGTCTGTGATTTTTATAGATTAGATTTAAATGCGTAGTTTGATTGTATGCGTTATTCCCCGTGGTATCAGTTAGTGTTCCGTCGTTCATAATTGAATTCTGATCTCACTCCACTATAATTTGTTGTTCTTAAAGTTTGATTAATATTTTTGTATTTCTATCGTAAGGATTAATAAATAAATAATAGTGATTTATTATTTACGTAGTTATTAATTATGAATCCAACATACCCAAATTTAGATAATGTGCAAAGGGGAGATAATAATCATAGTGGTAGTGAGAGACTACGACAAAGTTGCATTTCTATATTTATATTCTTGTTGTTCTACATGCAAGAAAACGTTTCTCTCATAAATATATGTTGACCTAAACATAAATAACATTTTCTATCTATATGGTTTTCCGACTGCCTTGGCGCCCACAAAATAACTTTTTGCTATTTGCCCAGCCTTACACACTGGTGTTCAAAATTAAGAGAATTTTCAGATTGGGTCGATTTACTCCGGTACTACAGGACAGATTTTAATGAAATTTAGTATGTACATAGGATTGATACAATGCAAAAAACTAACCGTTCAACAGTTATAATACACACTGTAACGTTTCCCGCCACACAGCTGTAAATCGGCTTCTTTTTGTGGAAATTATCGCCTCGTTCAGTGAATACCTGCAACCTTAAAATATCGCGCAGTCTTGTTTTGGACATCGCCTCGGCAATCTTCAACACCACGAGGACCCCCCTCACTTCGCACACGAACCGGATGTAACTCTAGGATAAAGGGGCCGACCGCTATAATCCCTGAAACCCTAGAGAGGGCAGAGAGAAGGAGATGGTTTAAAAACTTTCGCAGAGATGGATGTGCCACCTCTTTCACAAACAACCGAATTTGAAACCGAATAATCTAAACAATATTTTTAATAATTTCAATGTATATACTGTAGTTAATAGCTGTGACGTATATAAACTAAATATTTAAATTAATAAAGGTCACGTAATCTTCATTTATCTCAAACGTCCCAACACGCATAATCTTGTCGACATAAGAAACATATCAAATTTGCCTCTCATTCTTAATATATCTTCTAACGAGGTTTCACTGAGATTATTTATTATATTTATTTATTTATTTATATTTTATTTATTTACAAATACATATATGTATATATATGTATATATATATGCATATATATATACATATATACAGTCGACTCTCGACAATTCGGAGGGACCAATGAAAAACTTCGAATTATCAAGAGGGTGAAAATAACCTCCAAAATACAAGACGATAAATTTTCTTCTAACACCTTTAAATTTGAAACTATGTAATAAAACAACAATTGTACATATGCATGAAATTATTTTAAAGTATTTTTAAGAAGAACATATTATACACAGTATAAATATTATACAGAAGTTAAAAGTCATATATTAAAAGAACACATTCATACGCAATCCTACGCATTTCTTCTTTACAATAGCGGACCATCCTTTCTGAACACATGTGTAGCAAGGCCATGTATTAAACAAAAGATATGGACGGCTGACAACAGGTGCGGTTGGTCTATTGTCCATTTAAAGGAAGGAAAACAATAAAAGTGTCTTTTCGCGTAAGGAATCGGAAAACACTAAGAAGGGGTAGCAGGCAGATGGTTATTAAAGGGGCTACGTTACAGAGGAGACAACACAACGCAAAACTTGTAAGCTCCAACCTGTTTATTATAGGACTCTACATGATAGTGAGTGTTTGAATTGTCGAGAGTTTTATAAGATAGCTTCAAATTAGTACGTGTAGTAGTCTGGCCAGCCACAGATTTTACTTCGAATTATTGAGTATACCTAAACGTATTGTTTTAGTTCGAAATATCAAGAGTTTTTCTAGGGACTCAGCATATACTTCTAACTATCGAGAGGCTCGTATTATTGAAGGTTTGAATTAACGAGAACCTACTATATATATATATATATATATATATATATATATCTTGTTCAATTTTTAATCGTTAATAAAATACTTTCTATTCATCTAATCAAGTTCAAATAATTTTTTAAAACTTGTAGTGGATGACACTTGATGTTAATACATTTTCTTAAAATGGTAATTCATTAATTAAATTAAATTTATTAAATTATTCACCAGTTTTTGACACCAACTTAGATTCGTCTCCATTGTTGTAACAATGTAACTGTTAAAACAATGACAAAAGTTGGCGTCGAAAACCAGTTTTGAGCCTAATTTTCCAAACCGGGTGTGCATTGTTACAACAATGCAGACAAATCATGCTCTTTTTTCATTTCCTACTATTAGATCTCTCTCTCTCTCTGTATATATATATATATATATATATATATATAATGTTATTCAAATAATCGTTAATCGTTTATAACATGCATTGATTCGAAGTAGAAATTGACTCAAAAAAAAATTTTTTTTTTTTTACTTGCTTCTATTAAATTCCGGTTTTTGGTTCAGTTCTGTTTATGCCTCATTATAATGGATATGATGATCTTCTCTGGTCGTAGTGGTCTTGGTCGTCTCTCAGACGATCTTGTCCAGGCTTTCTCTTGACGGATTCGATATCCTGAAACTGTTTCCATAAGTTGAACATGGCGCTGGGCATTAAACTGAATTCTCTAGCTAAATTGAAAATTGTCCAGCTTCTAGCCTATCTACAATTCATCTCTCTCTCTCTCTCTCACCTCATTCCCTCATTTAAACATTGGTGGTTACTCATTTTTACTGTGTGAATTTAAATCAAATCGATTATTGGAGGGAAAAACCCAATGAATTTGGCTAGGTGTATTGGCGAACGAAATTCGCATTTTGGCACGCCCGCTTATAAATCTTGTTAATCGACTAGCCCACACACACATATACGCTTGCGTGTTCAACACACAAGATATGCATAATTGTTTTGAGAAGCAGAATTTTTACATTTCGTTCAAATCTTTTCATGAAATTCAAAAAAAAAAAAAAAAATGAAATTTTTTTAAATTATGAACATTAGTGCTTATCTGTTAGTTCCTAAAGCTAATAAGAATTCGCTACAATACTAATAAGGCTGTCTTATATTTGACCAATACTTGCTATATTTCTATTTATAGCATTGCCTGTTTTTAGATTTATGGATATTTAGATGATTATTATATATATATATATATATATTTGTGTGTAAAAATTTGTCAATAAGCACCAATGTATATAGACAAATATTTCTGATCTCTATATTTTTTCTCCAATGCCTTAAGAAGAAATTATGACATATGTCTATGTAGTCACCAAATATTTGTTTAAATAAGCATATCTATATCATTTTGTATGAAATATTTATAGAATTCGCTATGAAATATTTAATTTAAAAACATTTTTATTTGGATTAAAATATGTACATTTGTAATTTAAAAATAATCCATAAGATTAATATGTTTAAATTAAAAACAATTAAAAAATTTTCGGTATGAAACAATTTGCTTAGTGAGTATCTGCTTCTTTAAAAATATTTATGTAATTCATTGCTAAGTATTAAATTCAGAAAATAATTTTATTTCCATTATGTTTATTTTTTAAAGAATATTCTATAAGAATAATATATTTAAATGAAGAAACAGGTATGGATTCTTTGATTTGAACAAATTCGTAATTATTTTCTGTTAAAATTTACAAACTTCCGTGTCTTCGCCAAAAAAACATTAAATCAAAAAAATAATTTTATTTTGATTTAAATATGCCCAGTTTTCTATGGATAAGAATAATATGTTTAAATTAACAAAAAGATACGAGAATTCTTCGATATGCACCAGTTTGTAATGATTTTCTGTTAAGAATTACATTCGGTTTCCTTAAAATATTTGTATAATTCGTTATGAAATATAAAATATAATTTTATTTGGATTAAAATGTGTTCAATTCGGCAAGAACAAAGATATTATTAAAAATAATTTTCGATAAGAATATTATTTTTAATTTTAAAAAAGTTACAATTTGGGAATAAACTAGTTCCGAATTACTTTCTTTTAAGAATCACGAATACCATCTCTTTAAAGTATTTATATAATTTGTTATGAATGATAAATCTAAAAAATAATTTTATTTAAATTAAAATCTGTCCATTTTTAAAAAAAAAAATGGATGAGAACAATATATTTGAATTAAAAAAACAATTGCGAATTCGAAAAGAACCAGTTCGTTATTATTTTCTTTCGAGAATAATCTGGTATCATATTTTTTTGTGGAGTGCTAGACAGTTTAAATTCGAGCGAAGAAAAACAAAACGATTTTTAAAATAATAGTAAGAACAACCCAACCTTTTCCCTGAAAAATGACAATAAAACAGCGCCAATCTCATTCAATGCGGCTCTGCGTCGATAATTCCCTACAAAGCGCAAACCAGATGCGCAGAAAGAGAAGCTCCAGTTTTCGACTGCAACGCGCGCTTTGGAAAAGTACGTGTGCGGCGTTCGCATTGGAAAGCGAAAACAGGAAAATAAAAGCAGGAGAAAAACAAGAAAACTTATACGACATAAAATAATTTCTTCCTTTTTTTTATTTTTTGGATAGAAAATTATTTTTACTCTTTTATTTTTTCTCCGAATTCCCCCCCCCCCCTTTCTCTACTGCAAGAATTCACTGCAGAGAAAGATGCAATGCCGAAAAACGCGCGTTTGACTTAGTTGTGCGCATGTGCTTTGCGTCGTCAAATCGATCGTCACGTTTCTTGAGAAAAAGAGGGAGGGTGAGGGACGTGTCTCACGATTTCTCTCGTATGTTTCCTTTCCAAATTTCCGAAATTCCCTTTACTTTTTAAAATCGTTTGGTGTTTACATGAAGAGAGAGGCGCATTATATATGTATCTGTCATAAAAAAATTGGTATATGTATTCTTATTTTATACCTGTGCCGATTGTTCGTGAACCGTGGAATTTTTTTATTACTTTTTTCCGGTAATTTTTGAATGGATTCGAATATTGTGGATCACGATTTTTACAAATGGCTTTTGTCTGAGGGTAGAGCACTCGGGTACTCGAATCTGTCTGAATTAATTATTTGGTTTCAGCGTAAATGGAATTTGAATTTTTTCTTTTTGATAATTATTATTCGGGGCTCTTGAAGAGGGTTACTACTAAACTTCAGTAAGATTCATCCCAATTCTTACATTCTCCTTTAAACCTTTTGTGAATCTGGACTTAACGAAATTTAAGCCTCAAAGTGGATTGAACCTTGCTTTTGAATTAAAATCAAATATATTTTAGAAGGACCAGAACTCGGTCTTTTGTTAAAAAATGTTTCAGAAAATTCGGATATCAACATGGTTTTTCAACACCTTGTATAATTTTGTTTTACAATTTTAACTGGATAAATAACAAAAAAGTGAAATTTTTTCTACCATTTTTAAAGGAAGTAGTCATTACAAAAAATGGTTCAGATACAAAAATAATTTTTTTCTTATTCGCTTTGTGGACCTTTTGTATTGCGCTGGGAAATTTTAATTTAAACATTTAGGTTTTCGAAGAATTATCTTGTATGTAGAATTAATGTGTTTCTAAATTTTGAGTAAAAATGAAAGATATATTAATTTAGACATTGAATAACACGCAAAAGAAGACATTGTAGAGAATCCTTCTTTTGATTTGAACGATTAAATATATCCAGTTTTGTCAAATCATCCAATCCAAAAAGGCTAAATCTTTCAAATATAATTTTTTATGGGATTTTTAAAATTTTTTAAAATAAAAATGATTATGTGTGCGCTTGTAACCATACGATAAAAGTGAAAACTTCTGTTCTGGGCAAGAAAATCCTATTGATTGGGTTCTTTCACAACATTTTCGCTTGCGGGTGTTTAGGTATCCGACTACCCTAAAACTGTGAATTTTGCTAAAAATTGACAAATTCTTTTTTTATGATTTTATTTTATGGGTCATCTTATTAGCTTTATAAAAATACCAAGTTTATCTCATTTTCTGTTTTCTATAAGAAAAACTACAAGTGTTTTAGTAAAGGCAAATGCTATTACTTTAAGCAAGATGTCATACTTTAAACGCGTTTTACACGCGAAATGGGCTTTTTTGAAAATAATCAAACTGGGTCAGCGATTGCTAAAAACGTTTTGAATATAATTAACTGAAATTTTTTTCAGTAAGTTCTGTATAATAGTAGAATGGTTTTAACCTTCATATTTATCAATCACTGCTTCATTACAAAATTTACAGTTTCTTATATGAATATAATCACTGTCTTTTTAAGCATTTTCATATAGTAACCGAGATAAAGTGCTCTAGTTTTTGTATAAAAGAAAATATCTCTTATCCAAAAGGTCATTTCAATATCGAATAATATAGCAACACATTGAATTGAACAAATTGAAAATTTGTTTATAAACCTTTGGTGCAGAATGGGCCGCGTTTATGCTATTTCTTGTCAATTTTTACATATTTTTTCCATTTTGGTAATAATAATTTCTTTTTCTCTTATTAATTTTAGCACATTTTTCTTAAAATGCACTAAACAAATCTAAAAATAACAAAAAAATCTCCATATCTCCTTTTAAAAAAAAAAAAAGTTGTCGCAACAGTCGGAAATCTTAAGTAGTTCTCTATTTTGTGCCTATTCATTGGTGAATGTTTAAATAATTATGCATTCTTATATATTTATATATGAGTAGATACGATTTAAATACCAATTAGTCGAATTATTTAAAAATATTTTTATTTAAATTACTTATGTAGATTTTATTTATGTGATATATATGTTTGTATGGTACTTTCGTACTATCACAGTAATGTCACCTTTCAAGATAACTCGCCAAGTTGGCAACCCCGACTTCCTAATGTGTCGTACGTGCTGAATTGGCAACCATGTGCTTCCTTTCATATCATGTCACCAATACCGTTGCGTGAATAGGTAAGTACCGTTTATATACCGTATACTATGCACGGCGAGGGAAACTTATGTCCTGAGAGCCGTTTAGGTTTCTTATATATTCTCTAAGCAAACAAAATGAAAGAGTTCGTACTTTTCACAATTAGTGATTTATTTTCTCGTAATCTCTTAGTTGTCATCTCTAATATAAACCAAAATATTGACAACTTTCTCGCCAATTGACATAATTAAAATTTCGGATATTATAATTCTTTTGGCACATTTTTGTGCTTAAATATGCTCTTTTTACTGAATCAAAAAATAGATCCCACGTGTTGTTTCTTCTTGTCTTCGATCTCTTATATAAGAATAATCTTTTTTTATCCAATCATATATTTTCGCGCGTGAGCTCCTCTTCTCTCGTTCACTCTCTGAGGCTGAATGGAACTGGGCTGCATGACAGTAATATTTAAATAAAGAAAATAAAATTTCACGGAAAAAGCGTGTATAAAATTTTTATGTACTAAAGAAAATCAAACAAGTGCCTTAAAAGTGTTTAATTCAGAACAAAGCGAACGTCACCGACACGAGTACAATTACTGAATGTAGCCGAGTAAATTAGTTTGACCGAAACACAGCCGAACCTAACGCTTAATTAACAGCAAAACGCGCCTGAAGAAGTTATCACTTCAAAAGGAAGGGAAAATGCTATACGTTGAAAAAAATATTATTTAAATTCTAAAAACCTTGTATATATATATGCATTAAATGCAGAACACACAAGACAAAGAATATGAATTTTATGTAATATTCCGCCAAAAAAAAAAGGTTCGTAGTAAAAAAATAAAGAAATAAATTATAATTTAACGAAATATTATAGAATTTCATAAATTCAGAAAAAAACTAAAGTCAATAGTTTAATGTATTTTAATGTGGCACTTTTGATATAATTTATAAGATGAAAAAAAATTTTTTTCTTTGCTACACATTGTTAGAAAACATTTATTCATACAATACAAAAAAATTATAAAATATCAGTTATATATCAGTCTGATAATATAAATTATATATTATCAGACTTATAATAGACTAATTCATACACACAAAATTTGGTATAGTTGAACGTCGTTTATCCGAATCAATTGGGACTGGACACCGTTCGGAATGTGATCCATGCAGTATATGAAACCGGACACTGTACGAACATTGAAAATCATCCTATGCGGGAAACGTGCTTGAAGAAAAAGCAAAATAGGTGCAAAATGTCGCAATTTTACCTTTATTGTGGGAAATAAACGCTTATTTTTCGCTGTGCCATTGTACACCTTCGTTATTTCGCTGCAAGGTCTCTGATTCTCTTGAGCAGCAGTAGTTGAGTAAGACAGCACTCTGATGGTTGTTCTTACCACTCCATAGCTGTTTCTAACACACAAAACGCATCAGCATTTGATGGATCATTGCTACTTTCGTTGTTGTTGTCCTCGTCTTCATCCGTTTCTTCACCGACTGGGTCGGATTCTTCTTGCACGAAAGTCACAATCTCGTCACTATTTAGCATTTGAAATCCACAGTCTTCTGTATTACATGCCATCCAGGTTTCTACATCAGCAAAACCCAACAAAAAAGCACGTACACACCTCCTCACTTAGAGACAAACTGATCTAATATTCCGCGCAGATGTTTACCAAATCACACACAGCTGAAATCCTCCAAATGTCACTCGCCTTGGATTTTCCCGTCACTTTTGGCCTCACAGGAAACAACTGTTGAGCATTGCACTGTTCGAAAACGTATCCGGACTTTGGTCCGACTATTTGACGCTCCGGATAATAAACGTTCGGATGAACGACGTTCTACTGTAATGCAATAAAATTTGCTGTTCTCTATAGAGGATAGCAAAGTCAGAATATGATATAAGGGTTACCCGAATGAAAAGTTGACACATAGGACTGCGTCAGATCGAGTGCAGTTACAGCAGGGTCACCAAACAGGGACATAGGGGATGGTAAGAAGAGTACACCGCGTACGATGTTTAACAGTGAAACCTTTTTGTGGTAGAGGAAATTAACCGAAAGTATCGTGCCATGTAGGGATGCGTCCAGATTGGAACAACGCGTGATAGTATGGTTACTGATTGCATCAGGCCAGTTTAATGCGGATATTTATCGACGAATAGTGGCAGTCTACGGCGAACACTGTTTAGATCAAACGTCTGGAAACAGTTGGGGTAAAAGATTTGTGAAAGGTGGTAGCAAACGATATTGCATTTCCATGGAAATGTCCTCCCACATGTCTCCCATAAAACCAAGGTAACTTCAAAAAAATCCATTGGGAAATTTCAGAACACCCACCGTACAGTCCGGATTTGTCACCTTGTGACTTCTAGGCTTTCAGGAGGAAGCTGTGCAGGACATCCTCAAAAATCAACCACGTTCTTTCTAGCGTGAAGGCATAGACCTGTTACCGAAAGGATGGGACCTGTGTCACAACACCCGTTTAAATTTATTCTGATTTCCAAGAAAGGTATTTTTTTTTTGTTCAACTTGTCTACTTTTCATTCGGGTCGCCCATCCGGTATAGTGGTTAGCGACGCTGACTGCTGTGCCGGAGGGCCTGGGTTCGAATCCTGGAGAAGACATGGACGTTTGTAAATGTATAGTGTCTTTGCGGTATGGGGGTACTCTAAATAGCCGTCGAGCCGCAAGTCCTCTCATGTGGTTGATGGAAGGGGAAGAGAGGTGAGAGGCTGGAACTGAGCAAAATCATTCTGTCACCTGCATGGTGCTCAAAGCCAAGGTTAACGACAGGCCTACTGCTAGCCCTGAGCCGCGAGGAATTTCACGGGCCTCGATCTGATAGGTGGCATTAGTAAAAACAACAACTTTTCATTTGAGCAACCTTTACATCAGTATTAGAGCATTTTTCTGTCTAAAAAAACATGGCTTGCTAAGGTACAATTACACGACATTACACCTTCAATTGATGATGTGAACAGTTCAGAGGAACTATGATACTGATTTCATAAAGAGGTAATAAAATGTATTAAAATAAATTTATAGTATTTAGAGCAGTGTGCACACACTATGGGGGGAAGTTGCAGTGTAGGGTGTTAACACCTCCATAGACCAACAGATTTTTAATGTTTACCATACATATTACCCCTAGGATCTTTCGTCTGCGTGTTTCATAGTATATACACCCCTCCTCCATAAAAGTGTGGGTACGCCACTGAATTGGAGTACTTCCATATAAGTGAGTTTTTCACTGAAGTGCCACTGAATTAGGGATACGCAAATTATGTAGCGCTGCAACTCATTTATACGTTATAGCACGTAAGGACACTGCGGTAACTATATGTACAGAAGGTCCCAGAAATAGCGTCCAAACTCTTCACAGCCAGATTCTTCGTTGGGAGTACATCAAGAATGTCGAAAGAACTGTACCTGTATGATCCATAGTTTATAAGAAAAATACGAAAAACCAAGTATCATGTCAAAGCAGTATTTGCCTACATTTATAAGGGCAGATGTTCAAAGTGTTCGCCGTGCATATCGAGGTCATCTTAAACACGTAATGGAATGGATGAATGCACACGTCACAGCAGAATGGTGTTCACCGGAGTACAAGCAGCATGCAGGCGAGCAATTAAGTTCGCTTGTGTGTCACTGTATCTCAATACATCAATACTTTGAGAATGCTCCAAAGGCAAAAAATCCAGCGGTATGAGATCTGGTAATCGTGACCGCCATAGAACCAGACCTACGTCCGACTCAGCAATAGATTCAGCAAATCAAGTACAAGAGCACAAATTTACGCCGGAGGCTCATCATGAATCATTATGCATCTTCATTTATTCATCCCCATGCATCATCATCTACCGGATAATTTGTGACGGATCTATACGCGGTTCTACTAATCCCTTCATATCTCCTTAAAGAAAATATTTATTTCAACCAACTTTCATCGAGTAAGGAAGCGTGATTATGTAAATGAAGTATATTATATAAATTCTGTTTTCGCGAGTTCATGAGTTGACACGTTGGAGTTGGCAAGTAGGAGTTAACATAGAGTCTGCGAGTTAGTTGTTAGTAGAAGATTGAAAGATAAGTGGAATTACTTAGAGGTCTTGGAGTTGTCCAGGAAAAAGATTACAGAGCGTGGATCCAACGACATTAATCAAGCCCGATAGAGATCACCTGCAAGTTTCCAGTGTAGGATCCGATGCATAAAAAGTACAGGTATCGTGAGCTTGATTAATTAGAATTTAGCTTATTAATGTGCGACGTAGTTATATTTGAGCGTTTTTAAGCTATCCTAGATTCAGTTGAGGGTCTGTAGTAGTGTCATAGAATCTCACCTCTGAGCTCTACTGTTTAATCATGCACCTTAATTAAATTTGTTTTCTGTCTGATTGATATTTGGAGTTAATAAATTGATTAGATTGGAATCATGTCTGTGGGGCTCATTCAGTTTCTCCCACACATCTAGCCGGGTTTACAGGTAGACAAGGGGGTTCAGATGTAAGCAGGAACCGACCGCTATCACAAAGTTCAGCTTGTTTTAAGTTTGCTATCCCTAATTTAGTATATAATTATATATATATATATATATATATATATATATACATGGTGATTCATAAAGAAGAAAACACTTTCCAGAATGCTGTAAGACAGTAATGTCCAAAGGCAGGCACCACCTCAGCAAACCGTAAGGTAGATGTATTTTTAAAGTTTGTGCCTAGCATCTGACAGAAGTGACGTAAACAATAGTGGGCGTGTCATGTGACTAATCAGTTGAAATGGTAGTGACTGCAGAGGGGAAGGCTTTTTGTGTTCTTAAATTTAGCAAAATGGATTCCATAATTGCTCTGTGCAAACGCATTTTCGATGCCAATTCAGAAAAGAGCCTCCAATAAAGAAAATCTGTCTAACAATGGTATGAAAACTTAATACTACGGGTTGTTTGTGCAAAAGTAATATTACTGGCCTAAGCTGATACAGCTTATCACAGACGCTATCGGTGGACTTGATACCTTAACATGCGTTTGAGCAGAAAATGGATTCCCAGCTCGATGTGACTAAGGGCTCTTACACTAGAACATTTGAGACTGTCTCTAACAAAACTTAAATTAGCCCCATGCATTTCTATTACAAGTAACATATAATACCTTAAATTGCTCTTGATCTATGGTGCATTGAAATTGTATACTTCTTTATAAATCACCCTTTATATTGCCTATTGTCGTTGAAAAGATTTATGTAAATTAACTGTCACGTAAAATAACTAGTAACTCTTTTGGAGTAAATCATAATTTATTCCAGAACTATTGATGAAAAAACATTAGCGCCAGTTCGTATAACCAGCATCTTGTGTTAAAGTTTATACAGTTTCCAAAGAAGAAAAAATGTTTTTTACAGAAAAAATGAAATGAAATAAATTGCGCGTAATGCTGTAAGAAAGCTTATATCACCAATTATTTTCACTCCATCACGTTTTCGTGTTCATAGAAACTCAACTGCAGCTGAAATCTCTTGCTGCTTGCATTCCTTTAGCACATGTGCTTTGTTTTATATAGCAATACTGCCATTATCAAATTTACTTTAATTAACCCTACTTTATATTTAAAATTTTCTTATTTTTTAAATACATTTTATATAATATATGTGTAAAAGAATTAACTAAACATGCGCCATTTTTAAAAACTGTGATTAATACTAAGGTTGCCGCACTATTGATTAAGCCTCTCGATTTAATTTTTATTTAACGTCTGCTTTTATATTTGTTCGAGATAAAAAGCTCAATTTTATTTATTTGAAATATATCGTTTGGTTTGTTTTTAATGCAACTGGCAAGTAAAATAGCAGAGATATAAATTCAGTTTGGAATAATTTAGTTGGTGTTCAATATTATAGCTTCTTTTTTGTGTGTGTAATATATTTATTCTGACAGCAACACAGCAATCTAAAGGTTGCTTTGATTTGCATTTGGAAATTTTGTTTCAATTACACGAAGTTATACAAAAGAGAACCATTGAATTCCCTCCCAATGTTGAATATTTCTTAATTATTTTTAAAAGTGTAATAAATTATTAGCGTTTTGTAAATGTAATAATCTGTCGCGGCTGCATCTTCTATTGGTTGGCCGTGTGCCAACAGAAAATATTGTAAATATCATTGTTGTGACTCGAGAAAAACTATTCTTCTTCTATTACAATATTCTTTTATTGTTCTTCGACACGCAGGATAAATGGGGCTATTTACAGTTTCAATTAATGAAGCTATTTACATGACAGAACGAATTAATTGAGCACACGCTCCGGAAACATAAAATATAATACAGTACTTTTTTTAGCGTAAAACGTAAACTGCGTAGAATATTCCATAACCTTATTTTCTAAAATTCTGTTGCCAGATTCAGAAGTGAATAAACAAACGCGAAACAATTATCAAATAACATAAAACAGGAAATGTTGAACTTATTAGGAGTGGCAACATACTCCCACCTTTTGTACTGCGAGCAAAGCTGAAAGCAATACAAAACAATAACAATAAAATACAAAATTACAGTTGCTTGTTTTGCATAGGACAAATAGATATATAATACACTGCTAACAATAAAAGGGAAAATATTCGTATACATTCTTCATCGCTACGGAAATGTTAATGTACACCTGATCTCTTATAGAGATATATTGGGAACGAAAGGTAAAACAACGATTTTTTTTAAAACATTTACCAACTTTTAATAAATAAATAATAAAATAATAAATTATAGTTTGAACAAAACTAAAAAACACGTTTTTATACTGAATCGAACTAAAAAGTAAAGAAATAATTCTTAATAAAGAATAAAATGATTAACAAGAAAATGAATGTCATTGTGGTAAGAGCGTGGGGTGCTTTGTACTACATTTTTACACTAATTCAGCTTTTCGGAATATAAGTTAGAAATTATAACAATTGATACATTTATGGAACACCCCACGCTTTTACCCCAATGACATTAATTTTCTCGTTAATCATTTTTATTCTTTATTAAGAATTATTTCTTTACTTTTTAGTTCGATTCAGTATAAAAGCGTGTTTTTTAGTTTTGTTCAAACTATAATTTATTTTTCATTTTTTAGTTCTTACTACAATAAAAGCGTTTTTTTAGTTTTTTAAACTATCATTTATTCATTGTTGAATTTATCCTTGTGTTTTATTTGGAGCCGGAATTACGTGGCTGCTGGAATTAGTCTTGCTCTTCAATGAATTTTTTATTAAAGGGTCTGAAATATATTTATTCTCTCCGTTTACGGGGCCTTGGATGAGTCCCGTATCGTTCGTTATATATTAGATTCCGTCTCAAAAGATCAGGTCAAACAATTAAAAGTGTGTTAAGTAAAAAAAGTTGAAATTAAAAAATATTTTAAAGTACCACAAAAAGTATAAAATTCCTTTTTTCGTTTTTTTTCCCTTCACATTTTCACGCACTGTGATCCACTTCTGAGCAGTGGTCCAAATTTCAAGTCTCTAACTCAACGGAAAGTCATACAGTTTAAAATCAATTAGAAAATTCCACCCGGACAGACATTCAAGAAAGAGAGTGAAAAAAACATGGTAATATTAAGAGTCAATCAAATTATCCCCTTTTTAACGCATTGCTATAATGCTAATTCGTATCATCACTTCTAAGCGTATTGCTTCATAAAAATAAAAAAATATTTAGTATAGTCAGAACATAAACTATCTTTTTATCTCATGCACGAGCCTTTTTTTTTTTTTTTTTTTTCATTTTCATTTTCAGAAAAATGTTTATATTATGGTTTGAAATTGCTAACACACACCCACCCTCCACTTTCTCAGATACAGAACACTTTTTTTTTTGTTTTATTTCTATTAACGCAAGTGTATTTTATACATGCATATAATTAGATTTATAAATTCAAAACACTCCCTTTGGGGTTACACCTTATTCTTTTAGTCGCTAAATCTGAAATTAGTCGCCAAATCTGGAAATGATGTGAGAAATTAGTCGCCATATCTGAAAATGGTATATGGAACTAGTCGCCAAAAAAATTATATATGCAACAAGTCGCCAAATCTGGAAAAAGTATGTGGAATTGTCGCCAAATCTGATTATCCTTATTCCTGACGATCCTGAAAAGGACGATGGAACAAAATTATGAAATTATTGTATTGTCATCGGTCCTTGACAAGTGTGCAAAATTTCGAATGAATCCGATCTTTTTTAGTGGGTAAAAATCGAGTTTTAAGATTTCGTTACATGCAAGTGAAACTTATAAAAGCGTGTTAAAAATAAAAATTTTGGGTAAACGGATAATTAATTTCAACCGCAGACCATTTCAAGCAGGCGAACATATTTTATTGACATCTCGTGGGTAGATTTTGCGGTTTAATCTATTGGTTTCTCTTCTTCCTAAAATATCTGCGTTCTGAATAGAAAAATACAAAATATCCGCTATTTTTTTTTTATTTATTATTCTGATATTTTGGATTACTTTTTGTGGTTGAATTTTGTGGGCATATTTGACATGGAATGTACTTATACGAAAGGAGCTAAAGATTTATGCAAGTTTGTAATAAAACGTACAAAGACTATAACGTGCGTGACATACTCTTGGGCCCGGCTAGAGGTGTGGGAGGAAAGGAAGGATTGTCGTGTCCCAGTCCTATCTTGGACTGGGTTCACATTGCCCGACACGCCTGGTGTGGAATAAAACATATTATCACCAACGAAAGCCATAATTACAAATATTTATTAACAACACACAAATACAATTAACAATTTACACTATAAGTAGAAACCCTGGAGTGATTATTCAATTCCCTAGATTAATCCTGATACACAACTCTAACATTCAATTCTAGCCTTTAAATCTAATATTCCCACTAAATAATCGCAGCTATCAGAATTGACAAAGGAGACGAACGCTTACTGACTTCAGGTCGATACTAACTATAATCCCTTTGATTATTTCAATGATTAACACTATCAATTACTATCTAATACGTGCTAAGCTCGCTGGAGAGATCCGTGGTTGATACTTACCGACAAGTTTGGGAATTCCTTCTCCTTCTACTTTCTTACTAAATCTAGACTTTATATAGTCGAATTCATTAGCATATCACTATCTCGTGTTTTTCCCGAGGAGGCTGTGAAATAGAATAATTGCTGGCCCCAAAGTTACCCAAGAGGGTTAATAGAAGATTGACGCGGATAGACCCGTCACAGGATGACTCGCCATAATACGTTTCAACTATTTATTCAACACTCAAATTATCGACAGACAAAATTCTAACATTCAAACAAGAAGAGATGTTCCTACTAAGAACAATATGGGAATAAACAACGAGAGACACGAATTATGAGAAGACTTCTATTATATATATTGGTTCTAATTTTACGGGATCAATCCACCCCTCTTATTTTTGAGTTACAATTTAGCTATGGTGACCAATCGTCACTTAAATGTCTTCCTTTTCTATGCCGAAATGCGCTATCAATATATACTTATAATACCTGGTCAGTAGCTATCTCTCCTAGTCATCAAATTCTCTATATTTCAATTTCCATGGAACTCCGTCTATCTCTCTAACTAGAGAGAAAAGCTATACTACAATAGAACGTTATTTATCCAAACGTTTATTATTCAAAACATCAAATATCCGCACCAGTTTTTTTTTTTTGCACCTTGCAGCAAAAAATTGAAGATGTACACTGGTACAACGAAAAATAAGTGATTATTTTCCACAATAAAGGTGACATTTGTGACATTTTGCACCTGTTTTACTTTTTCTTCAAGCACGTTTCCCGCATAGGATGATTTTCAATATTCGTATAGTGTCCGGTTTCATATACTGTATGGATCGCATTCGGTTTTCGGTTATCCGAACAATCGCGTATCCGAAAGGTGTCCAGTCCCAATTGATTCGGATAAACAACGTTCTACTGTATATATAACTGACCTAATCTGCATTTTACGGTTTCTTCTTCCAAAAGGGTTGGTTGTGATTGATAACCCAAAGATTTTCCAAGAGGATTTGTTCAAGGACGCGTATAGATTCGTCACAAGATTTAAAAAACAAGAAATCATTTATATTGAAGTATGAACTATTTGGTAAACTTAACTAATTTACTTACATTATACACCTTTTTTGGTTACATATATAGGATCCCATATAGAAACCGTATTTACTCGATATGTACTCGAATCTAAGCCTCACCATTTTTCCAGTGTTAATGCTACTGAAAATAGGGTGTGGCTTAGAATTGAAGGCAAAACATTTGTTGGATGGGGGAAATGAGTTTCAACCCCTTTCAAAAAGAAAAATGCTACCGTTCATTCTGGCTACTTGCTTAGATGACGTACCCCATTCCGCAATTTACCTCTAGTATTTCTCTCTATCCTAAACATCGTTGTGTGCTCGTATTTGGGAATTTATTTTAAATATGCACCTTTGATCACCTGAACATCAAAAATATCGATAATAGCATCAAATCCAGTTCACTATGACTCAAGAATAAAAAGGGAGGCAATTTTATATGCAGGAAAAAAAAAACGGAAACAGTGTGTAAGGAATTTATATTCCTTCTTTTCTCTAACCCGGCTAGATGTGTGGGAGGAACTAATTGATCAGACGATATGATTCACTACAATTGTTTATTTGTCACAATATTCGATACAGACATAATAATAATCCAATTAAGATAAATTTGATCAACACTTAGAGAACTAAGGTGAGACAAGATAGCGTGGGAATTATATATACGATCATTCAAATATATATTTCTACGATAACTTATACAAGCTCGTTTTACCTCGAACGGGCGCTAACAGTTTAACTCTTTAACCTCTATTTAAAATATGAGCACAGTACCTGTACTCTTGAAATTCTTTATCCGTTAGACGAGGCCTTGAACACTAATAGTTGACTTGAGCACTTCTTAGAGATTCCCACTTCCTACACTGATTACGTACTACGGCCAGATTGCTCGCTTCTCATTAATTCACTTCACATCTGAGCTATTCTCACTTCAGTAAACTTCTATTCTCACTTTACTAATCTTCGATTCTCACTTCACTAACTTTCTAACACTCGTGAATAGAGAATACATATATTAAACTTAATTTGCATAATCACGTTTTCTTGTCTTCGGTGAAAGTTGGTTGAAAGAATGCTTGTCCTGAAGGAATCCCCAAAGTAAGAGAACGCTAGAACCCCGTCACAAGTGTAGCGGTTACTGGAACTTTGACACGGATGAAATATACTCATGTACAAAATTAAAGTTACAAACATGTTTTTCGTCATAATTTTAAGGAGACATGGTACGATTTAAACAAACATTTTTAATTTAAGGACATTCAAAAAATTTTTGGTTGCCTTCTATGTGTGTATACAATGTAAAACAGATTTTATGCTCAAAATTTCATAAAAACCTAGGCATTTAATTTAATAAGGAAAAAATTTTTGAAGTGATTTTAAAATGCTACTCCTCCTACAAAAATTTACGTACACGCATGAAATCTGATTTACAAGTACCTCAAACTATGCATAACAAAAGTTGGTATGGGTTTTGCGATAACATGATTGGTATTTGTACAAAACTTCTTTTTAATGAATGTGTATTGAAAATTCCTTGAAAAATGTACAAATTCTGAGATCAATTATTTTAAAAAAAATAAGTATCGCTTTGATTCAAAAATGCATACCAACTTTTGTTACATGTACTATTAACAATAGGTGAAAAAAATTTCAAAGTATTTGGTACAATAGAAAAAAAAGCCTTAGTATTTTAAATGAAGACAAACTAGTTATTATCTTTCCGGGATAAGTAAGTTTAAAGTTTTCATTTGCCTTAGGGATGTGAATAAAAACGAACGCAAAAGCTATCATAATTCTGTGTTTTTTTAGTTTAGAGCTTTCAAATTTTTTGTCAAGTTACAAAAATGTATATAAAAATAATTTAAGCTAAAAAAATTAAATTTGATTTTTTGACCGATTTTTGTCAATTGAATCGTACTGTGTCCCTTTAAAATGAACCAAGAAAAACTGATAGAATTTGTATTTTATTTATTTTGAAGAAATGGGTAGTATATAATATCAACCTTTAGTTTAGGAAAAGATGTTTAGCGTTAGTTTTTGCACAATTATTGCATTCAGATCGTTCACGTAGATGGGAATTTTGCCTCCAGTTTTGAGAATATTGCATTAAAATAAACAAGTAAGACTGTTTGCAGTGAGAATGACTTTTCATAAATGTTTAGATGATTTCTTGAGTCGGAGAGCCGGGGTTGGCAGGCTTGAAGGATGCCAGTCTGAAGTGAGGGTGGTCGATGGGTACAAGGGGCCTGAAAGTGGTCCCTCGGTTATGGAATCAATTCCAAAAAAAATGAGTTGCTCTCCTTTCTGATTCAGTTAAGACTTCTGATGATAGTTTTTTTACTCCCGGTTGGTTTGCTTTTTCTCACCGAAGGAATAGGACTGTGCTCCCGTGTTCTGTGCTGGTGGAGGCAACCGATGGTGATAGACCGCTTATCATTAATTGCATTTAAGTATTGTTAATTATAATTATTATTATTATTTGCATTTATTGAAGTGAAAACTTCTTTAGCGCCGTTGAGCACTTTTTGGTAGGGGAAAATCTTATGGGTTCGCGTCACCGACATGCACTGACTGGCGCAAGCGCAGTGTGCTGTTCGCCTTAGACACTTTTTGGATGGGTGAAGTCTCGTGCGTTCACGTCACCGACATGCTTATTGCAGTATATCTGTAGCTATACAGCTGACGTATAGGGCTGTGTATATCTTATAAGTGAAATTCAATGGATTTAGTGAAAAGTTCAATGTATATATACTGTGTATTGCTCGCTGCGATCCCGAGAATGGGCGATACAGACAGATACAACAATTTTTATTCAAAAATTTGATGAAGGTTCAAAATACTCTAAAAAAGATTTAGCGAAAAATATCATAATGTACCGATGATATCCACTTAGAGACTCCAATATTAACTTTGCAGATGATAATAATGTACCACTAATTGAATTTCTAGATGAAACACTTAATTTAAATACGTCCACTGATCGAAAACTCAAGTATTACAAAATATAAAACGACGATCGATGCTGTTTTTACGCGATACTTAGATAAATTTGAATCAAACATTTTCCTTTCTTACTTTAGTTACCATAAGCCTATTGTATCTCTTTTAGAACAAAATGAAATTATTGAAAGTACAAAAAGTCTAAGTATTGTTGAAATTCATGATGACAATGATGCAAACAATTAAAATAATATTAAAAATCAAGTACATTGAAATTTAAGTAAATACAAATATTATCCATAAATAATATATGATTGTATATTAATTGTTATTTCTATTGAATTGTATTTATATTTTGTCATGATCTTGTATAGCCCGCAAAATTTTTTGTACTGTAGTATACAGTGTACAAATTAAAAAGATTTTTTTTAGTTTATTTCATTTATTTCTGAATCCTGTGGCATCTTCCCCCAAGTACAGAGGGAAAATGCCACACACGCTTATTTCCTTATATGCTACAGTGTTATGGCCGCCTCTGCACGCATCGTACGTGCATCATCATGCGTAACTCACTTATATTGTGCTAAAATCTTATTTAAAATTTCTAATATCTTATTTTAACCCAACACTTCTCGCGCAGGATGTGTCATACCCACCGTCTAACTTTTTTTAACGCTTCTTCTAAACCTTTATTGGAAAATGAATAGTTTCTCGTGCAGCTGACCTTAAGGTCATATCCTTTGAGGGGCCTTAGCTTGTAAGCGAATTCAAAAAAACATTTTTTTAGATATCGCCTCCTCCGGTATGTCATACCCTGAACGTGAATCGCCGTTACAATTCTGAATGCATGAGCATGTTTCAAATTTTCCTTATGCTATGGCGTATTATAGTAGTTATGATGAAGAAATGGGACTTTTGAGTAGATTAATAGTTACATTATTTAATAGATATAGTACAACAGTATTTTCAGATGAAGAAATTCTCTTCACAGTTATGATGAGGAAAAATCAAATGATGAAGAGTATAACAGCAAATATGATTCTTCCACGGAAATCGATCCAGATTTAGAAAAGGGAGACACTGTTAAAAATAAATGTTTTATGTGTAGACACACAAAAACATTTGAGAAGAACGTAATTTTAAAGGAGACAACTAGTACACATCTCATCTACTTTCAGATGAACTTTTGAAAAAAAAACTATTGTTTGAACAAAATAAGAGAAAATAAAAAGTAATTCCACAATTTTTAAATTTTAAGAATAGAGAAGTTAACACCTATATGTTTAATTTAAAAAAAATTAAGATCCAGCGAAATTATCGCACTCACTCACGACGAGATTAAAGGAGTGTATAAACATTGCACTGAAGGTCTGTATAAAAAGAACAGAAAAACCAAATTTACGTGAGAAAAATGTAATAAACATGTTGCATTTCCCACTTTTCTTTCTTTTTAAGTTTTGTATACAAGTTTTACGGTAAAAACACAATGTAAACACCCTTGGGTACGACATATCCTGCGCGAGAACTTTAGGTCGTTTTTTTCACGCGAGTGATGCCGGATTAAAATTTATGAACTTTAAATATGAGGAATGAATTACACTGCTAGCCACCGTAAATGCAACACCAAGAAAAATAAGAGATAGCACAACAAAATTTATTTTGTAGATAACATGTTGACCAAGTATCAAATGATTAAATTTATAGACTTCTGTTAAGTGTAGTTCCTGCCAGAATCAGTAGCCACAGTAGCCGCCATTGTTGGAGATCACCGCTGCCACACGCCTCGACATTGATTCAAAGAGACTTTGGATGTGTTCTTGGGGCACAGCAGACCAAGCAGCTTCCACACGTTGCCGAAGTTGATCTGGTGTGGCAGCTGGGGGTGTAATCTGGGTCAATTGTTGAGCAATCATGAACCACATGTTTTCTATCGGTGAAAGATCCGGAGAGCGAGCCGGCCAGGGAAGAAATTCAATCTGGTGATTGACAAAGAACCTTTGGACAATGCGTGCCAAGTGTGGTCGCACATTATCCTGTTGAAATAGGGCTGTGGCCAAGCCCTGTAGGTAAGGAAGGACAACTGGCTCCAACACCTCGGAGATGTAGCGCTGGCTGTTTAAAGTGCCGGCAATGCGTACTAGAGGAGTGCGAGAGTGATATCCAATACCGCCCCATACCATAATACCCGGTGCAGGACCAGTGTGGCGGTGCATAACGCAGCTATTCAGTATCCTCTCTCCACGGTGTCTCCAGACTCGAATCCGACCATCGTGGTGTTGCAGACAGATGCGTGACTCGTCAGTAAAGACAACTTCATTCCATTCTACCACCCACATCCATCTGTCATCGCACCATTGGAGGCGGAGACGTTTGTGGTTCTGCGTCAAGGGTAGACCAAGCAATGGACATCTTGCAGACAGACCACCCTGCTGTTAACGGCGTCGAATGGTACGCACAGACACTGAATGATACATTACAGACTCAATTAGCTGTGCTACGGTTCGTGATGTGACTGAGCGATCCGTCACTTCCATGCGCACTATTTGCATGTCATCACGTGAATTGTTGCACTGAGGTGGATGCGATCGACCACGTCGGTCCGCCGTACCCTCCTGCATCCAACGGTCACATATCTGCATTACAGTTATTTGGTTTCGTCTAACTTTACTACCGATTTATCTGAAAGAAAATCCACAATCGCGTTAGGCCACTATCCTTCCTCTATCGAACTCGGATACTTGATCAAAAGGTGATCGCTATTTTCTACGAGACATAACTGATCGTTATTTGAAAAAACCACAAGAAAAACACAATTGCCGAACTTGAAATCGTCGAAATCTCCAAGCCTTAAATAACGCTTTGAGGTGGCGCCACAGGCGTGCGTGATGTGTGTCTGCGCTGAAATTCTAATCATTTGCATATCTTACCTCCGCTAATGCATATTGTAAATTTCATGTTATTTGCGTGCTTCCTTCAGGTTTTTTCATTTACGGTGGCCAGCAGTGTGTTATAAAAGTTGTACTCACCACTTTAAATGCTCAAAAGGTCGAAAAATAACACTGATTAAAGACGACTAATTCCAAAAAATTCACAAGCCACACTTAATGCTGTACCAGACTCTTCACACAATTGGCCCAGTATTGCTATCTACCGACGCATAAAAATACTACTAACAAACTGGCATCTTCCCCGATTTACATTAATATTTTTATATAAATTTTTCTAAACAAATAGGATAATTTAGAACTGTCCTTTTTATTTATCCGTTTACTTTGAAAGCATTATTCGCGCTCAATATCGAGAAATGGCCATTCTCGAATTGTGGAATATTCGCTCTAGTAAACAAAATAGTCCCATTTGTTTGTCATAGAACAAGATTTTAAGTATAAGCTTCTGATAAAAATCTGATGAAAAACAAATTAATTATTCAACACGCTCCTAACTTAAATCGTTTTCTTACTTTTAATAACTTACTTTCATTCGGATAGAAAAGCATTTCTCGACTTGTTGCCAATCTGGAACGAGAAAATACATTATTCATTAGTTTGGCCGTCACATATGGCGTGGAATAAAAAGAGGAAAGGGGGAGGGGAAGAAGAATTACTTTTTTTTAAACGAATCTTCTTTTTCTTTTCGATATTATTTCGAAAGAAAATTATGGGGCGCCATTTCGAAGAAATGCTTTCACTGAAAAGTTTTTTTATGGCTACATAAAAAAAGCTTTAAATTTTACTACTCTTTTGTCATTTTCTTTTTATGCAATTCAAGATGTCGATACTTTCTATGTTAAATAGCTGCGTTTGAAGTCCTTCTTTTGCATTTTATGGTTTGTTGACGATTTTATCACTGAATTTAAAGGTGTATTTTGTTTCTGCATTACAGGTTAAGTACATCACACTTTTTATTTCGTCGAGGTGAAAGGAATCAATTTATAAAGTACTTAAGTTTGAATTATTCTTAAAAGTGGCTATCAAAAATCATCAACCTTCTCCTAAGTTGAAGACGTGATATGCGAATTAAGTTTATTGTATATAGTTCAGGTTTGCTTGCTATAAGGTTAGAAAGTGAAGAAGGATAGATAGTAGAAAGTTAGAAGGTTAGTTAACGAAAGGTGACAAGTGAGATACAAGGTGAAGAATACCGCAAAAGCTTAGAAAGGCCTTGCGAGAGATTAAAGACAGGAAGTTGATATTGATAAGGAAATTGAAAGATTAAGCCTTAATTGATTAGAAAACTGCCTACAGTTCAAGTATTGTCACCTTCACACATATTACGTTTGATATTTAAAGTATTAAATAGGTTAAGCGAGCCATAGCTACATATCTACCGTATAAAGAAATATTGAGGTAGTAGATCGATATTTTAAAGTGGATGATTTATTAGATGTATTCTCCCAAAACGTGACTCTCGTCCCCTCTCTGTAGAGTTGAAATGAATTGAATTTTGTGTTGCATTGAATTGTGTTTCAGTCGATTAAAGTGCTAAATAAAATAATTGGAAATTATCATGTCGAATCATCCTTCACTTCCTTCTAAATCTTTATCTGGGTCATAGGGTAGACGGGAAGGGGGGTTATTAAAACTACATCTATCCACCTACCCAAAACATGTGATTTCCCGCTTACTATAAATACCGAGATTTGTAGAAATCCTGCCCCTCTGTGCTTTGTCTTTAGTCATGTAGCCGGCTGCAGCGCGTAGTGTTCTCGGAATGTGTCGCCAATTCCCTCTCTGTATGTTTGTCTCAAGATGTGTAATAAATAGTTTTCCTGCCATAAAGGACTGCCTTGTCAATGTCCCTTTAATATTCAACATTCAACCATCAAAGTCAAAATGATGATCCAGATAAAGAAATGCCTTGCCACTAGCCACGTCATTATACACTAGTGTCCAAAAGTTAAGCATAAATCGTAAAATACGAAAAAAATGGATTAAATATTCGTAAAATTATTCCACGTTTCTTGCGGATATTAATTGGGTGAAGAAGAAACATTGGGTTTATGCAAAACTTTTCAGTCGACTAAGTCCTACGCTAAACATCGGCGCATGTCGGAACGCGGAGAAACCGATTCACGTAGCATAGGCATTTCAGAGAAGTTTCGTACAACTGCTGTGCGAAGGAAAGTTGTTAACCATCAAACAAGGTGAATGATGGCACAAAGACGCCAATTGGGAACATTTACGAAAGGAAGAATCGTTGGAATGCAGGAATCCTCACGATCACAAACCTAAGTGTCTCGAATTCTGAATGTGGACCAGTCTGTGATCTCAAGACTGTGGCAGAGGTTTCAAAGAACGGGAGATGTTACCCGACAACCAGTATCAGGTCGACCAAGAGTCACAACCCCTCGCCAAGACCTATATCTGGTAATAGGTGCATGACGTCAGAGGGGCAGTACTGCTAGAGCACTGGGTTCGACGTCCACAGTCGCCACAGGAATACGAATTTCGAGACAAACTGTTTACAGGAGACTCAATCATGCTGGCCTGTATGCCAGAAGACCAGCAGTTTGCATTCCCCTCACGACTGCGCATAAACGCGCTCGTTTGAACTGGAGTTTGAAACATCAACATTGGAGTGTGGGAGAGTGGGCCAATGTGATGTACAGTGACGAGTCCCGGTTTAGTCTAAGTAGTGGTTCTCGGTGGGTAACGATATGGAGAGAATGTGGAACACGTTTTGAACCAAGAAACATAACGGAAAGACATCATTTTCCATCAAGGGGAGTAATGGAATAGGCAGGCATCATGATGGACGACCGCACAGACCTCCATTTCTTTGACACGGGGTTTGTGACTGCTCAAAGATACAGAGACGAAGTTCTTGAGTCTTATGTTCGCTTGTTTCGAGGTGCTGTCGGTCCTGACTTCATATTCATGGATGATAATGCGGCATGTCACCGAGCGGGGTGCTGATGGATGACTTCCTTGAAACGGAAAACATCCAGCGCATGTCGTGGCCTCCGAACTCCTCTGCTTTAAATGCTATAGAGCATGTATGGGATATGCTCGGGAGACAAACTGCAGTTCTTTCGCACCCACCAAGCTCCGTTACATAACTGAAGAGAGCTTTCCAAGAAGCTTGGAACCGTTTGAGCCCACAACTCATTCATCATCTCATAGCAAGTATGGTAAATCGTTGTGCAGCGTGCCTGGCTGTCAGAGGTGACCACACGCCTTATTAAACTGCAGCATCAGTATTTTATTTAATGTTCTCGTTCATTTTGTTTGAATCCTTGCTATGCCTCAGTTTTCTTTCAAACTGCTACTTTGAATAATAAAATTAATTATTATCATTCTTTTGATTTGCTTTCTTATTTTATAACCATTTTACACTCGCATATCACATTTCCCGCCATTCTGATTTACAGTTCCTTCTTTTTCACATAATTATCAATTATGCTTAACTTTTGGACACCAGTGTACATATATATACAAGATGTTGCCGAACTCTACCGACAAATTCAGAGGGGTGATTGATGATAGCATGGGGACGACAAATCAGCATAGAATATGGGGTCGCAAACTACGTTTAGTTGGCGAAATTGAGATAGTAGTAGACGTCGGGAATTGAGAGGATTTTGAGGGCTGGGGTAGGGTGGAAGAATCCTGCACGTATACAAGTTCCCCACTTACCCCGGAGTTTCATCAGGGGGTAATGACCATTGACCACCAGAGTGTACAGTTCACTCACGATCATAATCCAGCAAATGTTTCTATTCCGGTACGCAACCACTTCCCTACTACGTATCCCAGGAGGTGGATTGGACTTGGTGGGCCTATTGTTTTGACTCCTACTCCCCAAACCTCAATCCCTCGGATTTCTTCTTCTGGTGCCAACCTGAAATACTTGTAAATGAGACTCCGGTGGCTCTAGGGAAGGATATCACGTCACAGATCATCGTGGCTTCAGTTGACTTCACCAGCCCACCGTATTTGATTGAATGCGTCCGACAATCCTCCATCTGTTGGTGTCGGCTTTGCTATGACCAACGCGGCTGCAGTTTCGAACAATTCCTGATGGACAATCACTCATCGTTGCATTTCTGACGTCGAATGGTGACGTATCGTTCGTATTGAAAACATGCTTCACGTCTAATAAATGTATTTTTTATTAAGTAATTCTTATGGAATAATAAAAAGAATTAATTCCAAATAGTGTTGTGACGAACTTTCACCGAGTGGGATTATGTAAATGCAGTATATTATATAAATTCTGTTTTCGCGAGTTTGTGAGTTGGCACGTTGGAGTTGGCAAGTAGGAGTTAACATAGATTCGGCGAGTTAGTTGTTAGTTGAAGATTGAAAGGTAGTAGAGTTAGTTAGAGGCCTTGGAGTTGTCCAGGGAAAAGATTACAGAGCGTGGATCCCACGACATTGATCAAGTCCGATATAGATCACCTGCAAGATTCCAGTGTAGGATTCGATGCATAAAAAGTACAGGTATTGTGAGCTTGATTAAGTAGAAGTTAGCTTATTAGTGTGCGGCGTAGCTATATTTGAGCGTATTAATTATATTATCTTAGATTCAGTTGAGGGTCTGTAATAGTATCCCCATGTTATAGAATCTCACCTCCGCACTCTATTATTTAATCAACTACCTTAATTATAGATTTGTTTTGTGTCTGATTGATATTTGGAATTAATAAATTGATTAGATTGAAATCATGTCTGTGGGGACTATTCAGTTTCTCCCACACCTCTAGCCTACTCTACAGGTAGACAAGATGGTTCAGAGTCGAGCATGAACCGACCGCTATCACACTGTGTTGTAATTTAGAATACTTTCAACGAAAAAAGCGTAATAAATAATATTTTTGAAAGTATTGCAATATATTATCATTTACATCTCTGAATAAAATAGCATGTTTAGAAACTTATTTATACTTGCTTTTGCAATCAGAATTTTTTTTTAAAAAAAAAGCAGAAATTAAGTATACTGAATTAAAATGCTTTAATTAGTACGAATTCTGTTTGCAGTTAAGTAAGACAAAGTATTTTTTAAAATAAATAAATGAATGTTTTAATGTAAACTACAAATTAAAAAATAAATTCTTAAATGCCATAACGCATAGTTCTAACTAAAAATTGACGTGGAACAAAATTGAAATACTTATAACAAATGACATAAGCAAAAAAAAAGTAGAGATGTCATCATCGTTACTCAGAAATTATGTAAGACACAAGAGGTTTTATTAAAGGAATTAATAATTGCGAAGAAAAGAATATTACAAGAAATTTAAAGACATTTTTTACAAAAATAAAAATATAAATGACGAGCTTAAATATACAAATTTAAATTGGGAAGAGAATAGATATGTTTTTAAAATAACATATCCATAAGACTTTTTTTTTAGATCAAAGCTACAGATATCTACAATATTGGACGAAAGGGATGAAACACTTTAGAAAGAAAAACCCAGTTGCCAGAATTTAATTTTAAAATAAAAGTCCTATATTTTTTCCTATCACCTACACTTGATTGTAAATACTGAAAAGTTTATTATAAGTTAATTTTATAGAGTTATCTCATTTTTTATAAAAACATTTCCGAATAAGTGTTTATCAATAATATTATTTTACATTTTTTTTCTTTTATTTTTACGATTAGATAACTATTAAAAAACCGTTTGGCTTACTTTTGCTAGTTTATTTTTTAAAAAAATATTCTTTTTCAAAAGTAAGAAATATTTTAATCGCAAGGAAAACAAACAAGGATGTTCGAAAAACTAATTATTTTTTGTTTTTGTTTTACAATGGTAAATAACTTCTAAAGGTTTCTAATTTAGTAAATGTATTTCGTTCTACTGTTTATTATGTGATGAATCGGTTTAGAGAGTTAAAATGAAAAGAAGATTAGAATTCAACGTCAGTATCAGAACTAGGTATTTTAATGTCTATTGATAGATCCTTATCTTTATATAATTATTTTAAAGCGTAATTTACAACTATTAGTCCAAAATTTGAAGTCCTCCTTTATTTGATCAAACGATTTTTGCATAAAAAGACAGCCAATATATATATATATATTTTTTTATATATATAAGATTATTTTACATTATTTATAAAAGATAAATATATGTATAGGCATACATCAAAAACTGTCACTGCATTCCTCCAAAAAAATTTAAAATGGCACAGAAAAAAATGGTGTGATAGAATTTCACCCTACTCTTGCAAAGTCCCCTTACGTTTCACAAATAAACGGACTACTATGCCTTCGATTTGCTGCAAAGAACTCTTTCTAATTAACTGCTATCTGAAAAGAAGTGAAAAGGAATGGAATGGATGAATTTTGGACACCGGAGTATACATATGTGTAGGAATATTTACGAATTTCGAATAACTAATGATTAATTTTATCTTAAAATAGGGTAAATAATTTAAATATCAATGTTTATTAAGTTAATATTACTTTAGATTGCATTCATTTTATGATAAAAACTGCAATTTTCGCAAACTGCAATATTTTGGAGATACAGCAAAGTTGGCATCATTCTTGGCGATTTGGCGAACATATGGATGCTTCTCCAAATTACTGGAGAAATTTTTAACGTCATGACGTATGGAGTAAGTAGATTTTTCATGAATACACTGGAAAGTATGTCGCGGCACAAAGGTCAAGACATGATCTTAAAAATAGTACTTTTATTCTATCTTTAATACTTTATGAAAATATATAATTTTATAGCTTTACTTGAATACAAGATGCCGTAACCAGTGGCTTAACGGAGAATATTAGGTCCCCCTGCAGACTCAGGTTTTGGACCCCAAGCCCAAATATGCACTTAGTGTCAGCCAAGCTTTGGGCCCCCTAGAGTCCCAGGGCTCCCCCACAATGCGGGGGTGTACGTTGCACCGCTGTTTGTATCCGGTCTATCCGGCGATTCTTTCACTAATCCCCTTTGGGTAAAATTAATCTTTAACTGTGAGTTCAGGTAAAAACCTTTCTCAGTGAAGAAGATGAGATTTAGGCATATAAGTACTTCTATTTAAGCGTTAGCATTAGAGTAAACGAGAATTTTTGATGGTTCATAGAGGAGATTAAAGCGGAAATCAGATCACGACCAGAGGTTATATAGTTAAGCAAGTTATCTAAAGAGAATAACAGCGAGGGAGTCAAGATCGCTTCCATTTTCAGATAAGTACGTTTATTTAAATGATAGTTAAGTTAATCCTAATCAATTGATCTTCCGAGTTTAATGTTTTTAGTGCATTCTCTCTCTTTAATTGTGTAGTGTGATTAAGGGAACCAGGACTTCATTTACTTTCAAAGAATCGATTTTTCAATTTTAGTTCTAAAAAACAGTGTATATTTTTCTGGACCTAAAAATGTATAATACTTATATGTTTGTTGATAAAAAAAGCCCTAAAATATGAAAAATAAAAATGTAAGCAAATGACGACGCCCCTTTTGACCCTTAGTTTTTTCACTTTTTCTCCCAAGAGCATACTTTTTTTGCATTTAGGTACATTTAAAAAAAAAAAAACTATTGCACTATAAGATTCCAGATTTTGTATACTTCTATGCAAGATGCCTATGCATATACTGAACCTAATTTTTTTCTATTAAAATAGTGTCTAATTTTTTAAAAATGGTTTTATGCATAAAAAAAGCAAGAAAATAGAAATTTTCGAAATTTCAAAGTTTTATAATTTTTTTAAGGAACTTATACTCAATTTTCACTAGAAAAATAGGTTCACTGTCTTTTGAGTATTATTTTAAAAATGTGTAAAAAATATTTTGCATAAAAAAGATACTTTTTTAAAAAATGGTACCTAAACATAAGTATGTATTATGAGTCCTCAAAAATTATGTATTACTTAAATTAAGTAGGGAAAAAAACTTTTAAGCTGAAAAGTTATTTTTGTGGTTCTACAGAATAATTAAATTATCTTTATTAAGAACGTAAAATATATCAAAACTCTATTGGAAATTTCAAAAGATATATGTCTTATAAACAAAGGATCTTAATTTTGGCATTTTACACTTTCGAGCATGTCCTGGTTCAAGTGAAGATGTAATAAGATACACAAAATAAAACTTTGTTTAAAGTACTATGGATGATCTTTGCTCGAATCCTCAAACACTAACGTCTTCATGGAAGTTAAAATGTGACAGAATAAAAGAGACTAAGTGTGTAGTTTGAAAAAAGAAAGAGTTGGCAATAACTTTCGCTAATGGTTCATGTTCGCCTTAACCGATCACTCCAGTTGGGAGCACTGTATCATTGAGTGAACACCAGCAACTGCATTCTGCCCGAAAAATGTCGAATCAACATCAAATTCTTTGTAAAACTTAAGAAATCAGCCACGAAAGCATTTCCAATTTTAACCAAGGCTTATGGAGATGAAACTTTGTCTCATGCACATGTGTTTGAATGGTATAAGAGGTTTTCAGGGGGTAGGGTCAGTGTGGAAGATGATGAACCTGCAGGGTGCCCAAGGTCAGCGATTACAGACCAAAACATGGCCAAAATTCGTGATATGAGAGTTCACTCACATTAGTTTACAGACTATTAGTCAACACAACTACATTGAAGTACTAAAAAGACTTCTTGAAAAAATTAAGAAAAAAAAAGGCCAGAATTGGGGATGGATGGCTGCTGCACCAAGACAATACACCAGTTCACACGACCCTATCTGTCAAGCAAATTCTGACCAGCAAAAACTTTACTATGATGGGGCATCCACTTATTCATCTGATTCGGCCCTATGTAGCTCTTTTTATTTCCTACTGCTAAACTTTGCTTAAAGGGAACCTACTTTACCTCAGTTGAAAAGGTTCAGGCAAAAACGGCGAATCTCCTGAAGGGCATTCCAAAAACAATGTTCCAGAACTGTTACCAGCAACATCCAATGCAGAAGTGTGTGAATGCTGAAGGGAACTACTTTGAAGGTTATAATGTCACAGAGAACTGATTCTGTACGTAAAATGATTTATTGGACCAGTATCGTTTTTTTGTGTCACACCTCGTATATTAGTTCAATCGGAGAAACGAATAGCAATGTGTAATAAACACTGGTTGAACTTAATATGTGTGACGTTAGACCTTTCGCTCCATAAGCACGTAACTTACCACGGGATTAAAATGATCACTTCAGTCCGGAGGCTGTTACTGGCTTATATAGATACCACCGGCACACACTCCCCTACCAGTGAGTCGGTGGATAGGGGAAAGAACGATATAGTTGTTATGGCGAGCGTGTGAGTTGTTGATGTTGCACCACTTGGGTCTGTGATGGCTTATTTTGCTGCTTCATGTGGTGATGTTGCATATACATGATGTGGGTCTGATGGCTTTTGGTTGCTCTTGCGAAGGGTAGATGGCACCACGACAGCTGCGCGAAGATTGCATTTTTCTGAGTTCAGCGTCAAGGTCACCAATGTGGCGGATAGAACTCGCGACCTTTGGTTCCGTAAGCACGTACCATATCACTGGACCAAAATGATCACTTCAGTCCGGAGGCTGTTACTGGCTTATGTAGATACCACCGCCATATATGTATTTAATTTTTATAATTAATTTTGTATTTTTCTACTTGATTTTGAGATATTATCATTCATCTAGAGATCTTTTGGATCATTTGAGTGATTACTAGAATAAATGGCGTCCATGGAGTAAATTTTAGCAACTACTATTCATACGACGAGTGCAAGTTGTTACATTGTGGCAGATTAAATTGATGTTTACCCCCATTGATCTGTTTTTTGGAGTTGAACTGAAAAGAGTAAGTTGCAGGTTCAGGTATTGTCCTCATCACTTTATGATGATGATGGCGTATCCATGAGGAATTAGACTGTACCATGGGCATGAAGGACAACTCTTACCAGATCTTCTATGTTTTCTCCAAAGAGGTTTATGTCCATGCGGAAAGGCATTCCGATGTTATATAGAGAGACAAGGATGACAGAACAACTAAAAGTATGGGACCTTGTCAGCTAGATGTCATAACACGTGAAGAGAGGCAGCTAAAAGTTTGAGAAACGCTGATTTATAACGCCTATTTTTTATTTTTAGTTTGAATTAGGAACGTTATTTGCGATGGACTTGTTAATTTAAAAAAAAATAATCTGCTTAATTGAGCCTAACCTCCGTATCGCGTTCAAGTTTTATCTCCCACGAGAATTTAGTGTGCGGAAGCATTCATTATGCTACACAACGGTCCTTTGGGGGGAGATTAGGACTTGAACGCAAAACTCAATGGGATTGTTATCGGCCGCGAAGATAATCATTAAGCTACCACGAGTCTATTTTCTCAGAGAAAACAAATTAAAAATACATAATAAAAGGCTGAAGTAATGTCACAAAATACAGAGTTAGCATAAAAAACTTCTTTGGCGACGTTGGCCGTAAATGCAGAAATAGATCTAATTATTTTCAATTGCTGAGATAACTTACTTCATTCGAATAAAATTCGAACTTCATTTAGTGTATGAAAATGTATTTATTCAATTTTCTGCACCACCATCTTCCAAGAAAGACACAATAGGGAAAACGGGAAAAACCATATAATGGTAATATTTTGGGTGCTTTTATTCGTTGAAAACGGCAAGTTTATTACATAAAAACTACGAAAATACGCCACACGAGTTCGTTAGGAGTAGCATACTCACTTAATATCTCCAATACCTAAGCGCCTTAAGTCCAAAAATCAAGATGCCAGACTCCATACCCCCTTAGCAATCATCCAACTCTTTCACGGATATGACGCAAGTCACGCGGTGTCCCCCCCGCGATTTCTTTTCCTCTCGCTCGCTATCTCCTCACTATGGCGATGTTTCGGGGGGATGGGGGGAAATCACTACTTCCGTTCGCTTTTTCACTGTTACGCAAAACTGGGCAAATTTCCCATTCACTCCCGTGCCCAAGGAAGTTTCACTTCAATAATTCATTCAATTTAAAAAGTCTATATTTTCAAAAGTATCACACGTACACACAGGAAAAATATATGAAAAGAACACAAAACCCACCAAATTTATACTCCCTCTATAAATATTCAATACAGTAAAATATGTTTAACGCGAAAATGCTTAAGTCGAAATATTGGTTAACACGAAATAATACAACGGTATCGACAAACTGCTACGTATTTTCAAGCATTTTTTCTCTTAACACGAAATGAAAATCACTTAACACGAAAAGATTGTCCTATTGTTAATAAACATAATAGTCACATAAGCAAGATTTAAGGAGGGTGTAGTTTGAAAGAGAGTTCGTTTCACACATGTGTCGTAGTCTTTCCCTACCCCTATGATTATTAACTCCCCTTCGCGTATTATCTAAATCTGGGTATGTTGGATTCATGATTAATGACTACTTATTTAATAAATCAATCTTATTTATTGACCTTTCTTAATAGAGAAATACACAAATATTATTCAAACTTTAAGATCAACAAAGTACAGTGGAGTGCGAGAAGAATCTGATTATGAACGACGGAATCCTAACTGAATCCACGGAGAATAACGCATACAATCAAACTACGCATTTATATCTAATTTATGAAAACAACTGACCTGATACCTTTTCTTAAGGCAGGTTCTTCTATAACTGGATTGCTTTAAGGAGCGGCTTCAATCTTAGCTATCTTTCCGTTCCGTCTCGAACTGGCTTAATGTATACCTTTTAGTAATCTCTTCTCCCGACGAATATATTTCCACTAGCAAAACTACTCTCTCAATTGCCTCTTAATCATCCTCGTTCTCTTCATTTCATTTCTCCCTTTTATATCTTTTTCGAACTCGCTAAACCCGAAATTATCTCGTTTGCATAAGTCACACTTTTGGCTCTCGGCGGAGATTGGTTGAAATAAATAAAATATTTAAAGATTCGAGAGAAGGTTAGTGAAACGCGTAAGCACCCGTCACACATGTTTTGTAGAAAGGAGGATAACTTGGTTTTTAAACACCTTCGGAAGAGCCTGTGACACAAGTCAATATTGTTTTCAAATAAGAAAGTCCTCCACCACAACAAATGCCACACAAAAACATCTTACCAATTGGCTTTGCAGTTCGGCTACTAGTACATCGCAGTGTGACTAAAAATCAGTGAATTTGGTTCGCTGCTTTTCTGGCTGATTCTAGAACTTTCTTTAGTGTATGTAAATTAGATGCAGTTGGTGCCAGAGCGTGAGCGCGCATGCCCAGTTCTTTCTCGAATGTTCTTCTAGCGTTATAAAAGCGGAATCTCTTCAGTTGAAGGGAATTATCTCTGTTCTAATAAATACATGTTAAATCTAACCGTGTGTTTAGTTCAATCTTCGTGACAATATTTATGTCAGTTTCATAACGGAAAATATTAGGGCCCCCCTGCAAACTCAGGTTTTGGGCCCCAAGCCCAAATTCGTACTTTGCGTCAGTCAAGCTTAGGGCCCCTAGAGTCCCTGCCCCACCCGCAATGTGGAGGTCGCAAAGGTGTACGTTACGCCTCTCTGATCTATATAAATAAAATGTCTCTAATAAACTTAATTTTGTTGAATATATGCTTTTTTTAAATATCCTTTAAAACGAAGAACTATTTTAACCCCCTCAGTTTCGTGTTAAATAATTATCACTGTATATTCCCTTTTGTTGATGCCACACTCGTCCATAAGACAATGGAGCTTATTCCATACATTTTGTAGCATTGTCCTGTCAATTGTCTCCACTACAACACTGATGCGTTTGCTGAGCTTTACTTAAGGTTGCGGTAGGGGGAAGATATGTCAACAAGGTCCTTAACGTACCCCCACAAAATGCACAGGATGCTAAATCGGGGAATCTGGGAGGCCAGGAGAATAAAGCTAGATCATTCTCACCAATATGTTCAATCAGCAATGCAGAAGTTCATCGCTTAGGTCAGGGGTTGCCATCCAGCGGCACTCTTGCCACAGTAAGGCTCGGCGGAGTTGTACCAGTGGCACGCGAAGACTTATTAAAAAATTAAAAAATTGAAAAGATCACAATTAATTTTACAATTTTATTGAAATGCGGTTGTCTCATACAAAAAAAAAAAAATTAACACTCGAAATTTATTTTGGATATACTTAATTGAATTACAGTAGAAAATTATCATGTTGAGATTATGATGGGGTGTGCTTTTAAAATATTTGGAATACGCGACCTTCTATTAACAGTCCTTTTGGGTATTCTTTTGGGCCAGCAAAAATTACCAATCTTCTCCTAAAGAAGGAAACGTGATATGCAAATGAAGTTTATTATATATATTCCTAGTTTGCGAGTTATCAAGGTTAGTGAATTGGAAGTGAAGAGAATAGATATACAGAAAGTTAGAAGGTTAGTTACAAGAGGTGACAAGATAGTTGCAAGGTGAAGATTACCAGAATCCGTTTAAAAGTCCTTGTAATATATTATAGTGAGGAAGTGTTAAAGTTAAATTAGATTGAGTAGTAGACTGCCTAAGTTCAGGTACTGTCACCTTATATTGCGTTGATGTTTAAAGTGTTTAAGTCATTATACGGATATTAAGTACACTCATGTCCATAAATTAAGGATAATTCAGAATCACACAGAAATTGAACTCTAAAATAAAAATTTCACCTGTAGAATTAATCACACACATCTTGAAGAAGAATATGTAAATTACAGGAAACCACCACATGGCGCGGATAGTACGTCACAATGACGAGAGTGTAAGAGAGGGGTATATAAGGAATGGTGGCAAAGAAGTAAAATTGTTCACAAGCGCTTTAAAAGCCTTTCAGGGCAATAACCGCATGGTTATGGCACAAAGGAAACATTTGGATGATTTTTTACGTGGTAGAATTATCGGACGACTGGAATGTGGACGTACCCAGCTGGAAGTATCCTAGGAACATATAATCGCCCAGAGTGTCATCTTCAGGCTTTAGCAACGATTCCAAGATGATGGTAATGTGAGTAGATGTCACAGCACAGGTCACCCCCGAGTTACAACGCCGAATGAGGACCGGTATATGGCAGTTACTGCCAAAAGAAACAGACGGAGCACAGCATCAGACCTGTCTCGTCAGCTCTTCAACTACCGGTACGACAGTTTCTAGGCAGACCGTGTACAGACGCTTAGGGCACATTGGTCTATATGCTCATAGGCCTGTCAGATGTGTTCCCCTTACCGCAACTCACTGTTACCTGCGATTAACCTGGAGTAGAGAGCATGCATTGTGGACACCGCAACAGTGGTCTTATGTGATGTTTTCCGGCGAGTTCAGGTTTAGTTTGCAGTTTGATTCTAGCCGGACTTTCATATGGAGAGCGCCAGGTACCCGATACCACCAAGAGAACACCATTAAACGACACCGTTACGGTGGTGCAGGATGGCTCGTTTGGGGAGGAATTATTCTTGGTTAAAGAACTGACCTGCATGTTCAGAGTGTAACCATGACAGGCCACATCTATCGGGATGTCATTCTGGAACAACATGTACGTTTGTTTCGGGGCGCCATGCGTGCTGAATTTCTGTTTATGGATGACAACGCCCGTCCTCACCGTGCAAACATTGTAGACGAATGCCTTCAATCGGAGGATATCACCCGTAAGGATTGGCCAGCTTACTCACCGGACTTGAATGCAATAGAGCATGTGTGGGATGTGCTTGGCCGACGAATTGCGGCCCGTCTACTCCCTCCCACCTGTCTACCGGAATTTCGGAGGGGATTGCTTGATGAGTGGTGTAATATTCCCCAAGATCAGATTGATAATTTGATACTCAGCATGCGTAGGAGGCGTTGTAAGGCCAGTATTACATCGTCCGGGAGACATACTCCGTATTAACCATCATACTAACCATGTTATACTGGTTTTTGTAAATAGGTTCTCTTTTTGATATTTGCTGCAGGGAGTAAAAATCCCAATTTTTATTAATTATGTCAAACATATAGCATCTTTTTTGCTCTTTCCCTTTGTTTAATAAATAGACTTTACAAATAAGTCAGATTTGTTTTGCTTCTGTCTTTTTCTTTACCTGAACTTCATTATCCTTAATTTATGGACATGAGTGTACTTAGCTTCTGTGTAAAGTAATATTAAGGAGGAACCACATTATTATATAAAGTGATTATTAAACGTATGCTCCCCAAACGCGAATCTCGTCTCTTCCCTTTGTTGCTTGACTGAATTATCCTATTTATAGATTTGATTTGTGCTTGAGTCGTTTAAAGTGATAAATAAAATAATTGGAATTTATCCTGTCCAATAATCCTTCACTTTCTTCCCCACCTTTAGCTGGGTAGCAGGGTAGAAGGGAATCAGGCTCGTTTCAAACTGTCCAGAGTACTTGCATCTCTAGAATAAAGATTGGCTTGAGATTAGGATTTTCTTACCGATATTATGGGATATTTAAATAATTTAAATTTAAGATTACAAGGAAGATATTGTATTTTTCTAACCCTAGTTGGGGTCATCTTTTATGAACAAACTTTTAATTTTTGTGTCTTGATTGAGAAAAAATATTAACACTTACTTCACATTAATGCAGGAACTATCTATTAAAGTTGATAATGCTTCAAACTATGCTGGATTTAAAAATTTAATATCCCTTTTGAAGGATTCGTTCAGGGTTAGGATTGATGATTGTTCAAGATGATGAAAAAAAGTGCTGATCTATTCACATATATTTTTTCAGTTTCTCTACGATACGTTTGTAGCGGTACCATCTATATAAGCCAGTAACTACCTCCGCACCACGGTGATCATTTTGGTGTAGTGGATAAGTTACTCGGCTTCGGATCCAAAGGTACCTGGTTCTATCCTACAGGATAAGCGCGCCATTTTATTGGTGACCCTGGCTGAACTCAGAAAGACGCAACGTTCTGAACTGTCGTAGCGCCATCTACCTGCAAGCAAAGTCATCAAAACTCACTTGATGCAGCAAAGTCGTCGAACCCTCTCGACGCAGCAAAGTCGCCGCACCCACTCGGCGCAGCAAAGTCGTCTCACATATGACGCAATCAGTAAAAGCCGTCACAACTCATGACGCAGCAGCAAAAAAACACGCTTGATTAAACAAATACATCGTTCGTTCGCCCTCCACCGACTCACTGGTGGGGTGTATGTAGCGGTACCATCTATATAAGCCAGTAACTACCTCCGCACCACGGTGATCATTTTGGTGTAGTGGATAAGTTACTCGGCTTCGGATCCAAAGGTACCTGGTTCTATCCTACAGGATAAGCGCGCCACTTCACGTTTATTGTTTCAAACCTGTTATTTAAATTGAAATTATTTAAAAAAACTGCAAAAAGTTTTCTAAAAAACATGAGTGTGTGTACTTTGGGTCTTAGTTAGTACATTACTTTTAAATTTCCTCTACTTAGACTTGAATACAAAAATTGTAGTACTTGTGCGTAAAAATCCCATAATAAGTCTATAAGTAAAATTTTTTCACTTTGTGACGGTTCTATACGCGACTATACTAACACCTTGGGGACTATTCTGGTGAAAAATAATTTTATTCAATCAACCTTCGCCGAACATGATTATGTAAATGAAGTATATTAAATAAATTCTGTTTTTTTGCGAGTTTGGGGGTTGGCACGTTGCAGTTGGCAAGTAGGAGTTAGCATAGAGTCTGCGAGTTAGTTTGTTAGTTGAATATTGAAAGATAGTGGAATTAGTTAAAGGCTTTGGAGTTGTCCAGAAAAAGATTACAGAGCGTGGATCCAACGACATTGATCAAGCCCGATAAAGATCACCTGCAAGTTTCCAGTGTAGGCTCCGATGCATAAAAAGTACAGGTATTGTGAGCTTGATTAATTAGAAGTTAGCTTATTAGTGTGCGACGTATTTATATATGAGCGTATTTAAGCTGTCTTAGATTCAGTTGAGGGTCTGTAGTAATATCCCCGTGTTATAGAATCTCACCTCAGCACTCTACTGTTTAATCATCTACCTTAATTAGATTTTTTTGTGTCTAATTGATATTTGAAATTTATAAATTGATTAGATTGAAATCATGTATGTGGATCATTCAGTTTCTCCCACACACCTAGCCAGGTTTACAGGTAGACAAGGGGATTCAGAGTCAAGCAGGGACCGACCGCTATCACAACCTTTTCATAGTTCTTTGGTTTGTTGGAAAAGTTGGAAGTAGCACACATAATGGTTTTCTACCAGATAGTGGCACTCCTCCCCAAAAGGTTGACCACCCCTAATCACGCACGAGGGTGTGCTAAAGAGGGGAAGCCAATCATAATCTCTCGAGTGCTGGACCCTTGGAGTTTGATGGTCAAGCTTTGGGTATTACAGCACGAAATCTAATTGTGCTGTATTATTATAGTACTTAAGGTCTAATAATACTAATAACGTCAGATGGGAAAACTTGGGGAGAGTACACCAGTACAAACAGTTCACGGGTACTTTGTCATGGCATTCATTATGCTAAGAGGGCTTGCAATTTTTGGGTAAATATAGATCCTGTGGTTCGATTAATCTTTAGCCGCTTACTGTCTTTATAAACACATTCTGTGATACTTTAGGCCAGGGGTTGGCATCTTTTGGCCGCTTCGGCGTTCCAAGCCAATCTACCAATATAATTAATTCAGTGTGCCACACAGTAGGGCATTTCTTAAACGATTCGATTCCCGCGATAATGCATGCAGAGTTAATGAATAGAAGTCAATAATATAGTTTTTCAATTTTATTATACATTAATTTTGCATCATTCAAAGATATTTAATGACTTAAAAATAAACAGGAAAAATATAATTATTTCTGAAACAAAAATAAAAAGAATTATAATTGTACATATATTATGTGTTTTTGTCGTGTGTTGTTGTTGTTTCTAATGCCACCTGTCTGACGGTGTCAGATCAAGGTCCGCGAAATTTATCGTGGCAAATGGCTAGGTGTACGCCTATCGTTACATTTAGATTTGAGCACCATGCAGGTGACAGTACTATTTGGTTTGATACATACACGATAAATGGCGACACCCCTTATCTCCACTTCCACAATTTAGGCATGGAACTGGAGGGTAGGGAAATATTCTCCAGCCCCCTGCACCCATGGTTGCTGCTACGACCACCCACAAGATTTTCGGACCCCCTTATTTAACGAGACGTACTCCGTGTGTACTCTGAGTGTATTTGGTGACATCGAACCCAAACCTTCCGTTCTGGCTGCCGATGCTCTAACCACTCGATTATGTATTTTTAAACATACTTATCAAAATAAGAAATAGACAACATAAAAAATAAGTATTTCTTTTCTTTATAATTAAATATAAAGATAAAAATTTTAATGGGAACCTTGTGCTTGCACAACGCTCTACTTTCATATAGGAAAATCATGGGTATAATGTGTGACTTTCAATTTGACACGATTCTAAGCATTCAGTTTGTAGTAACCCTCCTTCACGTAGACGTGAAGGAGGGTTATTATTAACTGAACTCCCTGTGACCCAGCTAAATGTGCGGAAGGAAGTGAAGGATGATTCGACATGATAAATTCCAATTATTTCATTTAGCACTTTAATCGACTCAAACACAAATCAATGCAACACTATAAATAGGATGTTCCAATCAGTCAACAGAGAGAGGGGGACGAGAATCGCGTTTTGGGAGAATACATCTAATAAATCAACCACTTTAAAATAATCTATCTAATACCTCAATATTACTTTACACGGTAGATATGTAACTATTGGCCACTTAGCCTCTTTGCGACTTTAAATATCAAACGTAATATGAAGGTAACAATACCTGAACTGTAGGCAGTCTTCTAACCAGTTAAGGCTTAATCTTTCAATTTCCTTATCAATATCCACTTCCTGTCTTTAATCTCTCACAAGGTCTTTTTAACCTTTTGCGATATTCTTCACCTTGTATCTAACTTGTCACTTTTAGTTAACAAACCATCTAACTTTCTACTATCTATCCTTCTTCACTTTCAAAACTTCTAGTAAGCGAACCTGAACTATATATAATAAACTTAATTTGCATATCACGTCTTCTTAGGAGAAGATTGATACATTTTAATAGCCCCAAAGATTTCTCTAGAGGGTTAGTGTTAGGACACGTATAGATCCGTCACAAGTTGTTAAACAATTTCTTTACGGACTGGAAATATTTTATATATGAAGAAATATTTTTTACTTTGATGTGTAGAACCAAAAGTGGAAAGCAGAGTACATGCAATATTCTCTCTTCCAACAATTAAATCTCTCAAGCAGCGACATTTAATGATTTACAAAATAGCTGTAAATTTCTCTTCAGAGTTACGCTTCATATTTTTTCATAATTCCGTAAATGTCCATAATTCAGAAGATGTTTACCAAATAAGGTCCATTATAAATTTATCAAGTTCCACCCACTCAAAAACTGACAAATATGTAGAGTAGTGCAGAGTGCTACTGAGAATGGTACCCCTTGTCACAGGTTGCCGACCCCCATTTTAGCGAATTTTCTTTATTTGTGGTTCTGTTCTTTGTCTCTTTTTACCTTTCCTTTCATTAACAGAATTTCGGTTGGACACGTTTTTTCGTAAATTAACAAGTTTCAGGCGCAGGTTAGTCAAGAACTTCCGTTGTGAAAATAAAACCAAGCAATTTTGGCCGGGGTAGTCGAACAATCAGTCGCGCGAATTCTAACCAACGATGTAATACTGCATATAAAGTTCTGCTTCTCCGCTGTATGTTAAATCTGTCGTGAATCAAGAGTGTAAGTGTGGAGAGTAGGTTGCCAGCTCAGATGTCTTCATCGTCCCTTGACCGAAGATCAAAGTTGCGAGGCCCTTCGCCAACCTTCAAGAAATGCGTTGCTAATAAATATAAAAGTACTTGTATTTTTCTTAAAGCTGTCATCGCATAATTTTGCGACGGGTTCTATCCTTGGAATTTCAACTCATCCTCTAGAAGAAACTATTCTTTAACTTTGATTTCGTTTCGAAAACCACTTTCCGTAGTGATTACTTGATTTTATGCTACTTGAAATGCTATTTAAACCCTGGAATTGGAGTGTTTGAGGTTAATCGTCGTGAATTCTCGGAAAGAAGAAAGTGAATTATGACTATGAAGTCATGCGGATGGAAATTAATATTCATCTTAATATCAACCCGGAGTTATGAAAGGAAATAGAAGTGGACTTCTACCAAGCTGTCGTTGTTCGAGAAGGAATCGTATGTGAGGAACTACGACTAAAGATAAATCTTTTTAAATAATCTCACAAGTTAAATTAAGCATTTGGATTTAAGATTGTTCCCAAAGTTAAGGAAAAAAGTGTAAATTGTTCATAAAGTGTTAGATCTAAAATAAAAGTAATTATTTTTAAAATCAAGTCTGCTTTTCTTTTCCAAAGCCTCTTACCATCGGCGCAACTAGCCCTGAGTGGGCCCTGTATCAAGATTCATTGGGCCCCTTAACATTTGACGAGTTATTGCTTATGCATTATAGGGGGCCCGTATCATTGATACGGCGGTAGCTACACCTGCATCCTCCGGGTTGCGACCATTTGAATAGATTAAGACTTTCAATCAAAATATTATTTTCCCCCAGTTGGACACAGAAATACCATTATTAATATTGCATTGTCTTCATCATCGTATAAAGAACAGCCTAATGTTATTTACCGTTGATTTCTGCTTGAAATAACAGCTTCTTTATACGAGGGCTATTTTTAAGTAAGGTCCGTTGGTGCATATAGTTCCTTAGTTCACACGTACGCCGCAACGAGTCTCTGCATCACTGACCAGCATCCTTTGCGAACACGCGTCATTTCCAGCTCTGTGGAAGTCATGTAAGCTTCGCTGTGCGATTGAATCACACGCCAAGTGGGAGATAGGTCTGTTATCCGTTTTTTGACTGCGAGAAACATGTCGGCTGCAGACATTCATCGCCAGATAACAGAAGTTTATGGTACTTGTGACGGGTTCTTACGCGTTTCACTAACCTTCTCATATATTCTTTAATATTTTATTTAATTCAACCAATCTCCACCGGGAGCCAAAGCGTGATTTATGCAAATGAGATATTTTATATAAGTTCGGGTTTAGCGAGTTAAAAAAGAGAATCAAATGAAATGAGAAAGTGTTTACAAGTGTAAACGTAGATGTTGTGAATAGAATTCAACGCACCGTCGTGAATAAAAATTAGTTCGTAGAAGAACTTCGGGAATAGCTGAGAAATAAGTCACCTCTTAAAAGAAGAATCCTGACCTTAACTTGACCCAATCAAGATCCTAAAGAACCAACTAGACGAACCTGCCATAGCATAAGAAATCAGGTTAGTTATAGATTTCAATTTAGTATAAGTGTGTAGCTGTAATTGTACGCGTCGATCTTTCGTAGATTCAGATCGGATTCCGTCGTTCACGATTATTGAATCCTTCTCATTCTCCACTGTGTTTTATTGTTCTTAAAATTGAATTGTATTTGTGTAATCTCTTTAATTAAGAAAAATCAATAAATAAGATTGATTTGTTAAAATGACTACTGAATTCATTAACCATTCAACACGTTCGGATTCAGGTAATACCCGAAGGAGAGTTGATAATCTTAGGGGTAGCGAGAGGCTACGACACACTGAAGCATTGAATGACAGCAAAGTTCGAAAATGGATCAAGAAGTTTAAAGAGGAGAGTCTCACACTTCTCTAACCACTCGGGGCTTAATCGAATCTTTTGGCTGTGAGGTTTTGGTACCCCAAACACAGTCTTGGCGGGAAGCGCTTCAGTGACAACGAAGAAGTGAAAGTGTCCGTGAACTCTTGGCTGTCCGACCAGGTGGCAGACTTCTTTGAAGAGGGTTTTCAAAACTTAGTTTTAAGGTATGACAAGTGCAGTAATAAACTCGGCAGCTATGTTGAAAAATAGGTAAAAGTATGTACAATCTTAAAATAAAGGTTTTTTAAAATAAAATACTGTAGTTTTTTTTAAAAAAAAATGACCTTACTTAAAAAACAGCCTTTGTTGTAAAAATATTCAACTTGCTTTTTTTTAAAAAAACTGATTTTTACTTTATATATCAAGGTGAAAAATTATACATTTGTAGAAAATCGTTTTACTCATATTAATTCTTTCTTGAAAGCACATACAGATGGGTATATGCATTGTAAACATTTGAATTTCTACGAATGTTAAGATACATTTTTTTCGTTTGAAAATATGTTCCGAATCCGGGTTCTACTCAGTGACACACTTTCAAATGTTCCAAGAAAAGAGAAATTAAACAAAATATGAGACAGATGTCTACACTTTGTGGAACAAGCTTATGAATCTTTTTTTTTCACTTGTGGGTGCCCCCGTGAACATGCCACTTAAAAACAAAGTTTTTTTTTATTGATTCTTGAGTACATTTCAATGTTTCTAACTGCTTATGTAGGCTTCATTGTTCTCTCTCTGCCGGAGGAAGATCTTCGGCGTCACCTTGTAAAGGCAACGGAAGAAAAGGGGGTCCCGATCAAGTGATATTCTTCTTCGAACGTGAGTCAGGGTGGAGGCACGGCGGCAAGCGAGAGAAAGCACAACCGACTTCTTTTTTACACATTCGACACTTCTTTCCTTGGCCCCCGGCCCACTTGGCAAAAGCTTTCCGGAGGAAAATCCTCTCCCAGCCCCCCACTGGTAGGTGATGACAAGACCGCTCGAACTGTGATGGGATGGGATTCTCACGAGACCGGAGACATCAACCGATTGGGGGGAAATATCGTCTGTTTCTGATCTCTCTCTGATTCCAGGAAGTTGATGGTGGTCTACAGAATTGAATATTTCCTCGCTCTTAGGAATTAGCTGTAATGAGGCCAACAGCAAAAAATTGAGACTCATGAATGTCTGGTACAATAATTGCGTCTGATTTGAATTGGTTGTAATGGCTCTGCGAAAAAGGGTTACATTAACGTCATACTGCAAAGCAACAAGAGGGCTATTGGTGACGGACCTCGTAATTTCAAGTGAGAAGGACTCACTTGACTACCACACCACGCCAACAGTAAAATAGTGATCATTGACAGATTTAACGAACATCGGCTCCCTCTGCACATCAGATCTTCAGTGGCATCAGGACTTGAACCCACTACACTTCGGCCTCATATTCGTGACCCGATCCCGTAGGCTACCTCGGCCACGTAATGGTTTTGCATTAGAGTCATGCAATATAATCAATTTGGGAAAATAGGGAACTTGTATTTGTTTTGTTGTAATTTTGATCTAAAAATACTTCATATCTGAGACGATTGTAATGTCGGGATGCGCGCGTACTTTCTCCATGCCTTGTACATGCGGTGAAGGTCGCCAAAAACATGAAAAGTTTGTGAGAACAAAACAACATGAAAGCCAAAAGGCATAAAAGTTTTTTTTTTTTTGCTGTATTATTTAATTTATAATACTTTTTATATTGATTCTATCTCTCCAGCGAGCCCACAATCATTTTCAGAAGTAAGTTCATCGAAGTTAACTAAAAAACGAAGTAAATTGCGTTCTCTAGTTTGTTTGCTTGTTTTTTGCATTATATTCCTCTCGGAAGAAAACAACAGAAGAAAAATAGGATAAGCGGGGGGGGGGAACATTTCCAAAGAAATTTTTAATTTCTCTGAAAACTTAATACAATTGCCTTTTTTATACATTCAACAAAAACAAACATATACTTGACAAGTGTTACAATTAAATCTGAGGGGTACTGAATTAACTTTAATATATATAAGACGAAGACCGCACCACTAAAAAAAAGTCTTCAATACCCAACCAATTGGCACACGAAGAAAAGGCAGGCCTAATCTTAGATGGACTGGTGGCCTAGAAAAAGATCTCCTAGCTTTAAAAATTAAGGAGAACACTAGCAGGAAGAAGTCTAGCTTGGAAAAGGATTCTTGAGAAGGCCAAGGCCCCCCCCTTGGGCTATCGAGCCACTGAGGAAGGAAGGAAATATATATAAGACAAATACATGAAAAATTCAGTGACTAGAAGAGAAGAAATTAGAAACCGTTAACGTCTAAACCAAACGATCTTAAGCTGTGGTCCGCAGACCTCTGGAGATTCCCAATGCCTTTTGTGGCGTTTGAGAAGATTAATGGTAGCGGAGTGAGCGAGTGAGTGAATATTAACGTCGCACTGTTCAGCTACACGAGGGCTTTTGGCGACGGACCGCATAATTTTGAACCATGGTCAAATGACGCGGACGACACCTGAGCTGGCACCCCCTCTCCTAACTACCACACCACACCAACGAGAGGACGTTTGAGCTCTCGACAGATTTAACGTGCACCGCTCCCCAACACTGTCAGTCTTTAACGGTACTGGGCTCAACTCATGACACGCTAGCCATGATCCGATACCTTGACCATTTAGCCACCGCGGCCGCATGATAGAGCGAGAGTCAGGAAATTAAATAATTGATTTATTTCCGTCACATCTATTAATTACAGAAAAACATTTACATTAAAGTTATTCATACTATTGATTATTTTATTAGTTCAGAATATGTTATTTGTGAGGAAGGAGGCAACACAACCCACAACCGTTCTCTTTTGGTATTTTCCAACGGACTGTCTTCTCCACTGTCGGGGGGGGGGATCCCTCTTATCCTCAAATTACTCTCCGGCTTGTGGACGGAGTGGCGTTTTTCTCACGATCATAGGTTGTCGGGGCGATGACAGATGACAGGACCCCTCAATATTTAAGGGTGCATGGGAACGGTGTCCACAAAAAGAAGCCTATTTTTTCAGCTGTGAGAAGAGAAAATGTCTCCTTTTCTAGAACCGAGGAGTTCTTTCATTCCCTACTGGGATTTCCTTCTTTTTCAGACTCTGGAAGGTTTCACGGAAAAAATTGAAGGACGCGTCGTCCTTGACCAGATCACTCAATTGCCCTCAGTAAAAAAATTCTATTGGAAAAAATTCAATCGAGAAAATTAATTCAGTTATTTTATTGCTCGCAACTACATAACTATTACAACAGCGAGTAATATTTTCAAAATATTGCAGAAACACGTATGCATAGATGAAAAATTAAATTTATAGCCCACCAATGAGATAAAGATTGTATTTAAATCACTCAGCCCTGTGTTGAGAGTCTTGGAGGAGGTGTTTAAAATCTTAGGGGGGAGGGGGCGTAATGTTAGGCTGATGCAAAAGGGGGCCCTCAACCATCGAAATCTTAAGTACCGATGGTCCAAACGGATACTCTTCTACCATTTGTATATTATATTAAAAATTCCATTTTTCATTACAATAAAAATTTAGTTACAACTTTCTTTTCCTTTTGTTCTGACTAGCCCTTTTTTACTTTAGATCAGGATAAAAGAATCGAATGTGATATTTATCTCATTCAGTTATAAAAATTTATTCCACATCATTTGGTTTGTTTTTTACAGCAGTTAAGTGCAGTGATTTTAAATTTTTATTAATCAAGCAGTTCTTATTTTTTCCCAATTGTTAACATAGATGACTGAAAATTTCACTTATAAACTTGTATATCTTATTGCTTGTTAAGAGGGCTTACGTTGCCAAATAACAGTAGTAATTGTTGCTAATAACTTTACATTGTTTTCATCAATCTAAAAGGAGGGCAAAATACTATTTTAGAACAGCACCAAGATGATGCCAAAACGAGATTTTCAAATTTCAAGTCACAACATAAAGAAAATGTCGCCTTTAAAAATCACTGAAGCCACTTTTGCTGATGGGAAGAAAAGCGTGACATAAAGTTGTAACGGGTGTATTCGCGAGTCTCTTACTAATTTTCTTGGGGAAAACTGTTTCTTTTAAATGTTGTTCGATTACAAACTTTCTCCCGAAGAAGAAGACACGGTTTATGTAAATGAAGAATAATATTTAAGTATTAACTTTTAGATATAGGTCCTTTGCTTTCATTTTAGACTGGACAAATAACCAGCTTTTAAGGTAAGACAGCCCAATTAATTACATGTGGAAACGTAGTTTTATTGATTTTAATGTTGAGACATCTATACATTTTAGCTGCATCCCCCCCCCATTGATTCTCTTAATCTTATTGACTTACGGGAGTAATTATTGATCAATATTCCCAAGCATAGCAGCCATCCGGAATTACTCAGATAGCAGGCGCTTGAAGTCATCAATTATATACCCAAACAATCCTTGATTATTTATACAGATGGTAGCCTTTGAAATACGTGTAGAGCAGGTAGTGGTATATTTAGCAACACTCCCAGGAGTGATGTTAAAATCAGCATCAAGAATTCTGACCACTGTTCCGTCTTTAGATCGGAGCTCATTGCTATCAGTGGTGCTCTCGATCATGCTCTCAACACTAATATCTGGATCCTAACAGACAGCAGGAGCTCCATCCAATATTTGAAGAATTGGCCAAAGTTTATGGACAGTACAGGTCTGGATATGATTTCCAAATTAGCTAGGCTTGGTGAGAGGAAACAAGTGTGTTTCCAGTGGATACCGCCGCATGTAGATGGGCTTGGGAACAAGACCGCAGATAAGCTGGCTGGGGTTGTGCTCTCCCTGACCTCAGTTCCTCTGTCTTGAGCCATTCCGAAATTCATTCCCTCCCCAAATCTAAAATGAATCTGATGTAGCGAAACCCTCCTGTGCTCACCACTGGTACGCAGCTAAAAGTCTTGGCCTATCTCTACAGTGCAGGAAATCCAGGACTCTCCAGACGGCCTTGGTGCACTTTAGAAGTGGTCACCTGCGTGGTATGACCTTTGTGCAAGGGATAGAACTAGTTTGATATCATGGAGCCACGCGCTAAGCGCTGCTTGGCGGGATAAGGGAATTACGACAAACAGCGTATGTTATCGTTGGAGGGGAATCCAAGATGGCGGCCTAGTGGTAACAAATTGTCAGGAAAATAATTTAGAAGAATTGTTTTGAAAAACAGTGAAATCTATTTCAAAAGAAGAATATAGGAGTAGATTGAGAATAACCAATATCAATCAATAATGAATATCAATACAATATAATAAAAATTTGTATTTACTAATAATAATATAATGTAGATATAATAGTAATATTACAATATAATTTAATATTAATCAAAAAAAATTCATATAATATGATTTAATAGTTATTATTACATATAATAAGCACATAATATAATTTAATAGTAATCATATGTAATATTCATATAATATGATTTAATAATTATTGTTATGTATAATAATTATATTGTAATATAATAAAAACTATACACATATAAGAATACTCATATTACATAATAATTATATCCCTACTTCACCTGCTGATCTTCTGGGGCATTTCCCTGGGACAGACCTAGCTTGTGGCATTTTTATGCGGAAATGTCAAATGGACTTCGAATTAATTTGACCTTTTAAAGTGGGTAAAAATTGAGTTCAAGGATTTTGTTACATACAAGTGAAGCTTTTAAAAGGGGGCTAAAAAAAAACTTCGATTACTTTTGATAAAGTAATTACAACTTAAAGCCTGCACACCGTATCCTCCATGCTTTGCTGCCAATTGAATTTACGAGGGGGATGAAAATATTTCGAGCCATTTTTCCACGCCTCTATCGCTTCTTCCGACATTTGTCCTATTGGTAAAATAGAATCATTTACAAGAAGACTTTCATGTATCAGCACTTTGCGGAGGCTCCGAGGCATGTAGTACCAAAGATATATTGCCACATATAGCTTAGTTGTGGCCAGGCAGAACTCTTTGAACTTCTGTGCTACAATTTCGTACTTACAAGCTACGGTGGTCATGGCCAAATGAAGTTTTCTAATCATGATTTCCTCATTCTCTGATTGATGAGGCTATTACTGGGGTTTCATTCGAATACTCTAGCAGTATTACCATCATTTGTGGTCCCAAAGCCAGGTTTTGGAGCATCCACCAAAAGTTCCAATTGGCGCCTAAATTTTCCTTGCATTTCCTTTATGCCTGCATCCACTACTGAACTATCCACCTTCCACACGGACAATTTTTTAATATCCAACCTATAAGATATTTGCAGAAGGCCCTCAAAACATTTGATCCAAGCATGCAAGCTAGATATGCCCAATTTCACATTCTCCACAACTATTTGCTTAGTTTTCATAGCCTCCAGGTCATTCATGGAGCGAGGCTTTGAATGTGAGTTTTGAGAAGAGGAAGGCGCCTGCCAGTTACAAATTTTTCCATCAGTCATTGTCAATGATAAAGCTGAACTGCAGCTGTAAACATTGTCATCTAGCGTCACTGTACTGGGTTGGGAGATTTGGTTTTTGATTTGTTCAATTTCCATCTTTATAAATGTTTCCTTTTGATGCGGCGGTAAAGTTGTGGTCCATTCTGTGTGAAAAATGCTTTATAAATTCTAACTACGCAGTTACAAAAATATATCTGGGGGCTCTCTCGCGCTCTCTTACGGAGTGAAATAAGAAGGCTGAACAAGGGTTGTAAAGATACCAACAGACAACGGTGAAAAAAAATCATAACTTTGGAGATTGCAGGAAATAGCAGCTAAATTTGGTATTAAATTAAGTGTCCATATACTTACTCTAAAAAACTTAAGTGTTGCAGTTATCAATCCGTGTCAATCCCAAAGTTCTAGTCTATTAACGCAAAAAACAAACATACGTTTGTGATAGTGACATACTGTGTAAAATGCTATGTTTTTACAATTTTGAATCATATTTGAACTTAATTTGAAAGTCAAATAAAGGAATTGTTTACCCATGGCTTGTATATTCAAAGAAAAACGCCAAAAGCTGTAAAATCTTGTTCATAAGAAACGATACAACTTCCAACTGGAAAATGAGGCTTGCAGGTGTGTTTCACGTAGCTCTAATAAATCCTATCTAAACTGTAGACTGTTGGAGATTTCCATTCACTCGAACTGCCGAAAATTGATAAAGCATGGCTAGGGAGCCTAAGAGGACCACAAATTTTGGGTTGTTATTTTTTTCGCAAAATTTCATTTTTGGGGTTTCCGTGCGCCAGATCAGGAAAACTGCCCTCCCTCTCAAAAAGAAAATTTCCTCTCTTAAAAAACGCCAGAACGCACGTGTAGGCGACAAAACACCATCCAACGAGGATTCCTCCCAACTAACGTTCGCTACAGTTGTTTAAATACACATTACTGTTTTTTCTTTTTATCACCTCAAAAAATTGAAGATATATCCTCCACGAGCTTCGTTAACTGTGGAAATCTGAAAACTGGAGTGCCAACTCAGGTCTCTCTTCATAGTGCGATGTATACCAACCAATCAATCAATTATTGATAAAAAATGCAAATAAATTTAACTGTAAATTGCAAAAGTAGCAATGATCATACAGGCAAAGAATTGTTTTCTTCTCACAGGAAGAAAAAGGATAGATATATCAATCAAAAAATTCTACTTGACCTTGGGAAAATTCTGTGACATTAAAAGCCAAACAAATAAATTAAAAATACTAAAAACTAACAGAAATCTCGCTACGGGTGAGTTGGATTTAAAATATTTTTCCAACTTCCTCGTCCGTAACCCTTACGAGTTCAGTAAACTTGAAAAGAAAAACTAAGCTGAACGCATTCCTGAGGTTTACATGGAATCGCACTTCTTTCTAAAAGGTTTCCGGCTCCTTTGCAAACTTTGCAGAATGAACCATTGGAATGGAAAACGAATGTTTTTAAAACATCTTTTGTTTCACTTCGAGCGTGGGTTATTGTGGCGCTTTCCATTTAATTAATCACGTGCCAGTTTTGGAATACATTTATTTTAGTTTCGCCTAGAGTATTAATAATTTATAGGTAACTTATATAAAGCCGATATTTCATTGTCAGTTATCTTTGATGAAAAGACAACATTTGGCAGCTTACTTGATTTTATTTGCAAGCCATATGTTTCACATTTAAAAAATAATTCTGACAAAATCAATTCATCAAAAGTAATCAAAGAAATTTTAAAACTCTTTCATGAAAAGCCACTATCACATAAAAACAAAATAACCTTTGTGCCAGCAACAATTATCTAAAAACTAGCTTTCATGGCCCGGCGTTGCACGGGCTTATACCGAGGGTATAACTTAATCCTCATGTTAATTTCCTCCATTTTTTTCTGACGCCAACACTTTTGTGTGGTTTTGACGCGTACGATGTGAGTGCATGACCCGTGAGTGCGTGTCATGGCTTTGTCGCTTAACATTTTCCCTTCTCTTCACAAATTCAACACTACCAATATCATTTTTCGAAATTACTTTGATTTCTTTGTTTCTTTCCTCTCCGCTTAGCCCGGCGTTGCACGGACTTTTACCGAGTGAATAACTTCATCCCCATGGAAATTTCGTGTTTCCCTCAGGCCGATAGCTCTTATGTGCGCGATGTGAGTGATTTCTTTAACTATGTCATTAAAACTCCCTTTTTCGAAATTTGTTCTTGCGTTGGTGTGGTGTTCTAATTATTAGAGATTTGTGAAAGCGCAGGTGTCGTCCTCGTCACTTGACCATGGTTGAAAATTTCGAGGTCCATCGCCAATAACCCTGGAATAGGCAAACAGTGCGAATTAAAAAATCACTCACTCAGTTTTCAGTTCTTTCGTTGCAATTTTTTGTCCCCGGAAACGAAAATATAGCCTTTTTAAAGATAGTTGTATGTTGAAAAAAGACAGAAAAGTAGAAATTTTTCAAATTTCACTACTATTTTAAATATTGAAGTAAAATTGTGAGGATTTTTTGAAATATTCGACACACGGGAAAAATGTTTCATGCAATTATCTTTATAAAAGAAGAAATTATTAAATGATTGTTTTAAGTATTTTGAGTGTTTTATTAAAATTTGTTTCGAATGCATAACATACTGCCATGGAAATTCACCTTCCTTTATCAAAGTTCCTGGTATGTGTGTGATTCCTTTATATAAACGTCACTACAATTCCCTTTTTCGAAAAAAAAAATATCTTCCAGATCTTACTAATGTCAAACATGTTTCAGTTCTCTTTCTACTGCATTGTGTTACAGTGGCTTATTTGAGTGTAGATCTATTTTCCCCCTGACTCTCCTCTCAGATATAAGATTTATCTTCAAGTTTCTATTCATGACATGTCGAAAACAATATTGCTTTATTAAAAAATAATAAATTTAAACAATAAAAGAAAACTATTTTGATGCTTGAGTAAAAAAAAAGTCATCATTTTTTAATAATAGATAATTTTTAGGAATCTAAAATAATAAAATAATTTTCAGGTTTTCATTAATCAATCAATCGCTACTTACAGTTAGCTTAAAAATGTCTCTCTAGAACGTACTGATTGGAAGGAAATCCAAACTCTCTTTAAATAACCGGATATTTATTTACAAAACCTATCTTCGCCCCATCTTAACGTATACATGCCCCATTTGGGGATCTGCCAGTAACACACAATTAAATGATATTCAAAGACTTCATAATAAACAGGTACATCCCAAGATCTGTTCTCCACGAAGAACTTTGTGTTGAACCCATCCACACCCTAATAGCGAATGTTTCCTCGACTTTCCATTCTGCAACTTTCCATTCTGCAATCATGACAACCCAACGATTAGCTCTCAATCTAACTTCATGAACCAGCCTCACCTCATGTACCGTTTGCCTCATAGCGCAACGAAGATACTACCTGATTTCTAAGAATTCCACCCCCCCCCCCATGCTGTTAAACGTAACGAAAACCCCCTTTTCGGATTGAAGAACGAAACGCAAAAGCTGTTTTCCGTTTACGGAAACTATGTTCCACCTCCCCCCACCACCTCCTGACCGCCGAAGCTAGTTTTAGCTTAGGCGAACCTATCATTCTCACTTTATTTACTTAGGTATACTGTGTAACTGAAGTAGAAGGTCTAGCTACCGCTAGGCTGGCACTGAGGACAAATATTTATTCCAGGCTCTAGAACGTATTTTTATCCAAAATAATAGGCGATATACCTTTTATTAACAAATAATTAATTTAATAAGGAAATAATAGAAATATTCATTTGATTTTAAAAAATATATTAATTTAAATCCACATTATCTGTAAATAATAATAAAAAAATTCTACAGATAGCTCTTGAAACGTTTGGATGTTTGATTAAACATTTGTAACTGCTAAGAAAAACACTATGTAAAAAACCTAGTTATAAGTACACATTCACTGAAAAAAATCATTCAAAAAAAAAATAATACTATCTGATAAAAACATTAAATTTTTTTAGTTTTTTCCCGGAAACGAAACTGTAGCATTTTTAAAAATAGTTGTATGCTGAAAAAAGAACAGAAAGTATAAATTTTTCAAATTACAAAATTTCACTACTATTTTAATTCTTGAAGTAAAATTGTGAGAATTTTATGAAATATTTGACACGGGGGGGGGGGGAAGTTTCATGCAATTACGCATTATTTTAAAGTAAACTATAAGTTTTATGAAAGAGAACAAAAATTTCGATACTGATAAATATTTTAAATGAATCTCAGAAATGCATTGAATGCATTTTAATTTTAAAAAAATATGTTAATTTAAATCCATTATCAATAAATACTAATAAAAAAAATTCTACAGATAGCTCTTGAAACATTTGGATGTTTAATTAAACATATATAAGTGTTAAAAATCCACTTTGGGGGGAAAACCTAGTTATATGCTAACATTCACTGAAAAAAACATTAAAAAAAAAAGAATACTATTTGATAAAAACATTTAATTTTTTTAATTTTAATTTTATAGTTTTTCATTCCACTCTGTGTTAAAATTATTTAAACACGTATCTGCGGAAAAAATTATATTATACAAAACTAACTTATTAATTATTTTTAATAAAATTGATTAAAAATGCTCATTTAGCAATTAATTGTGACATATAGTTTTCGGCATTTTACTTTTTTAATCACTGTTTCTAAATATCAATCAACTTTTTAAAAATCATTTTCTTTTAAATTCATCGATATTTATAAAATACAAAACTATAACTTATTAATATTTTTACATTAAAATTGATTAAAAATATTCATTTAGCAATTAATTGTGACATTCCGTTTGCTTAAATAATGGCAGCACTGAAAAATTACGTGGGAAAAATAAACAGAAATGAAAGCTTCTTGTTAGGAATTGTTGAAAAAGATAGAAATTACTTTGAATGATTAAAAATCAGAAAAAAACCTTTTTTAAGGCAAAAAAAAAATGAAAAGTACATTAAAATAACAGAGGATCATGTTAAAATAAGTATTTATCAGTAAAATTAATTTACGTGGGAAAAATAAGCAGAAACGAACAAAATGAAATTCGCTAGATTCGAACCTAGACATAAGAAAGAATTAAGATACTTCGCGAAAGCGGCGCGTTAGCCAATCACGCCACGCAGGTTAGTAACAGAACAGAAAATAGGCAATAATAATGAATATTCGGTTCAAATTTAATTTAATTTTTAATTGAGGGGATCCGTAATTTTGAAGCAATTTTTTCAATCTTCGTATATGTTACGGATAATATTACTGTACACACGGAAAAAAGGTTTTGTGAGATTACCTTCATAAATGACGAAGTTATTCAATGTGAAGTAAAAATTAAGACTACTTTTTAAAAATTCTATAAAAAAAAAGTTTTGGGAATTTTATTTTTTAAATGAATGGATCTAAAAGAGAAAGGTTTGAAGTTAATTAGTGTAGAATATAGATTTAATAACACGAAAAGTAATTCATACCCAACGATTTAGAAATAATTTTCATAAAAACGCATCAGTTTTAACACTATTTTAAAAAATTCGAAAAAAATAGAAAATATCGTTATTTTACAAAAAAAATTACACCGTGTCGTGGCGAAATAAATGATCTTTCCGATTCTGTAATTATTTTTTGTCTAATTTCGACACCGAAAATCGGATGACAATTTTAATATGGTGGAAAACGTAAGATTACCGCTCGGCCGAAACGGAAGGGAAGTTCCGCCAAGTAAACAACCGGCAGGAGTAAAACAATTCGGCGTTTTAAGGTTTTTAATTAATACCTTTTTAACTAATTACAATATCGGAATATAAATAGGCAATACGGCTTCCCCGGAAAATTCCCGATCTTTTGGTACCTTCCGCGACTTTCTGCGTGGTGCTGTTCGTGAGAAGATAGACGCACATAGATAGATAGATACATACATAGATACGTTTGTTTACCTTCGAATTTTAATAGTGTAAGATATTTTTGATTTGTTCAGAACAAGTTTTTATTTTTCGTCTGGAGATTATATCTCATCAAATCATTTGCTCGATTCATGAAGATCATTTAATCGTTATATGAGTCATATATTTCATAAAAAAGATTTCTAAATTTAACTTTCCAAAGGTATAAATCAAATCATCCTATACAATTTTGTCTGACAATACATTTTATATTTTAAATGCATTCTGCGTGTTTTCTTTATGAAACTTGCTAACAGATTTTCATACAAATGTTTACGTGTGCTTACTTTTAAATGATGTTTGAATATTAATGTGTCAAAAATCATGAAAGATAAATTCTTTTTGTGGTTAATAATTCTTGTTATGACTCAGATCGCTTCTTTGGTTTTCAAATACATTTTATTTCACATTCACAAGACATAGGTGATAATGAGGCTATTTACATGACGAAGTTTGACATAATAGTTGTAATACGTACATCTTCGAGATTAAATACACTTAAATACTTTCTTATTTCGTAAACATAATGTGAATTAACTTAACACAACGTAACGGACAAATTCCGCCATTTAAGAATCAAAACTAAAACTCTACTACTTAGTTGCCAGATTTCAAGTAAGAAAACGATACAATGCAGATAATAAATGAGTTCAAACAGGAATTACAAAACTTATTAGGAGTGGCAACAATTCTAATTTTTCAGGTTCAGTACCGTTAATCCGAAATGGTGGTAAATAAAATAAAACGAAGAACTATTCAATCTTTGTAATATAAAAGCAGATACCTTTATATAATAAGTAACAATTTGAGAATATGTTCGACAATTTTTACAATATTCTCAAATTTTCTAAAAAATATGTTATATCCAAAAGCTCTAAAATTAAATTCAAGTCTGTTACATTTCGCAGATTTTCAACACAATCTATCAACTCTTTGATTGATTGAGCTAATTTGTTATTATCATGTAAAATTATGCAATTACAAATGGTATCCTTATCTCTGTACTGAAAAAAAGTTATAAAATTTATTTCATTAAGATGCGCTAATAGTTTGTAATGAATTTTAATTTTAATTAATGGTTGTAAAAATACTACTATTCACATTTTAATAAATTTTTTAAAAACTCTTATTTCTGATTTTATGATGAAAAATCAGCGTTTACCAATACTAATCTATATAGAAGTAAATAATAATCATTCTACATCAATTTATGCTAAATTTTGTAATGATGAGGATTTATATAAAAATAGAAAAGATTACTTTTTATTTTAAAAAAATTAATAGAAAAGATGTAATGAAAAAATTTTTCCCCTTAGAAGTATCGCGTGCGTTCTTTGTCATTTTTCTATCTTTAAAAAATAACGTTTTTGTAGTTTTCTACTGAAAAAAATGCTCCTTGCAAAACCTATTTATAGTTGTTTTCCATGAATTGCCGTTAATCCGATCGAATCCCAGTAGCTAATCAAAATAGAGTTATTATTATACAGTAGAACGTCGTTTATCCAAATCAATTGGGACCGGACACCGTTCGGAAACGCGATTGTTCGGATAATCGACAGCCGAATGCGATCCATACAGTTTATGAAACCGGACACTATACGAATAATGAAAATCATCCTATGCGGGAAACGTGCTTGAAGAAAAAGCAAAATAGGTGGAAAATGTCACAATTTTACCTTTATTAGAAAATAATCACTTATTTTTCGCTGTACCATTGTACATCTTCGATTTTTCGCTGCAAGGTGCAAAAAAAAAAAAAAAAAAAAAAAAAAAAAAAAAAAAAAATTGGTTCGGATATTTGACGTTCTACTGTATACTAATTCCAGTAACTGAAATATAAAAAAAAAAAGAATTCTTCTTGAAAAGAATTATTTCCTGTGACGTCGTAATCACATGATATCTACAATCACCTGTTTCCAGCCAATCAATTTATAGAATCAAGTGACATCATACACATAATAAATGTAGTAATGCATTTCCAGCCAATCAATTTGTAAATTTCTCTATTGCCAACTTTTGTCCGTTTCCCAAATTTTCTTTTAAGAATACAAATTCGTCAACAAATAATTTTTCACGTAAGTGTAGAAAATGGTCTTGATTTAAAAGTATGCATAAAAGATTTTTTTTCATTTTGAAAATTTTTTTGAACAGTCTTATTACACTCATGTCCATAAATTAAGAATAATTCAGAATCACACAGAAATTGAACACTAAAATAAAAATTTCACCTGTAGAATTATCACACACATCTTGAAGAAGAATATGCAAATTACAGGAAACCATCAGATGGTGCGGATAGTACGTCACAATGACGAGAGTATAAGAGAGGGGTATATAAGGAATGGTGGCAAAGAAGTAAAATTGTTCACGAGCATTTTAAAAGCCTTTCAGTACAATACACGCATAGTTATGGCACAAAGGAAGCATTTGGATGATTTTTTACGTGGTAGAATTATCGGACGACTGGAATGTGGACGTACCCAGATGGAAGTATCCGAGGAACTTGGAATCGCCGAGAGTGTCATCTCCAGGCTTTGGCAACGATTCCAAGATCATGGTAATGTGAGTAGATGTTACAGCACAGGTCACCCTCGAGTTACAACGCAGAATGAGGGCCGGTATATGGCAGTTACTGCCAAAAGAAACAGATGGAGCACAGCATCAGACATGTCTCGTCAGCTCTTCAACTACCGGTACGACAGTTTCTAGGCAGACCGTGTACAGACGCTTAGGGCACATTGGTCTATATGCTCATAGGCCTGTCAGATGTGTTCCCCTTACCGCAACTCACTGTTACCTGCGATTAACCTGGAGTAGAGAGCATGCGTTGTGGACACCGAAACAGTGGTCTTGTGTGATGTTTTCCGACGAGTACAGGTTTAGTTTGCAGTCTGATTCTCGCCGGACTTTCATATGGAGAGCGCCAGGTACCCGTTACCACCAAGAGAACACCATTAAACGACACCGTTACGGTGGTGCAGAATGGCTCGTTTGGGGAGGAAATATTCTTGGTTCCAGAACTGACCTGCATGTTCAGAGTGTAACGATGACAGACCACATCTATCGGGGTGCCATTCTGAAACAACATGTACGTTAGTTTCGGCGCACCATGGGTGGTAAATTTCTGTTTATGGATGACAACGCCCGGCCTCACCGTCCAAACATTGTAGACGAATCCCTTCAATCGGAGAAAATCACCCGTATGGATTGGCCAGCATACTCACCGGACTTGAATGCAATAGAGCATGTGTGGGATATGCTTGGCCGACGAATTGCAGCCCGTCAACCCCCTCCCACCTGTCTACCGGAACTTTGGAGGGCATTGCTTGATGAGTGGTGTAATATTCCCCAAGATCAGATTGATAATTTGATACTCCGCATGCGTAGGCTGTATTGCATCGTCCGGGAGACATACTCCGTATTAACCATCATACTTACCATGTTATACTGTTTTTTGTAAATAGGTTCTTTTTCGAAATTTGCTCCAGGGAGTAAAAATCGCAATTTTTATTAATTATGTCAAACATATACAGTGGGTAAAAAAAGTATTTGCACACCTACATTTTTGTTTGCAATTCATAAAAAGAAGCATTAGGAAATAAAAAAATTGGTATTGCCAAATCAGAATAAGTTTAATCATCCAAAACAAACAGAAAAATTACAATAATATAAATAGCAATGCTTTTTTGTAACAAAATTAAGATATCTCGTGTCAAAAAAGTATTTGCACACCTGCATGAATACAAAAGAAATAAAATATATAAGCAAATTTCAAATAATTAATATTTAGTATGCATTCCTTTAGCATTATTACTGCTTGTAATCTTGCTGACATTGATTTAATTAAATTTTCTGTAACAGTAGTGTCAATATTCGACCACTCTTCAATAAGGGCTTGTTTAAGAGCAGATTTGCTTGAAATCTTCCTTTTTCTTATTTTTAAATCCACAGAATTCCACAAATTTTCCAAAGGATTTAAGTCTGGTGATTGTGGTGGAGTGGCAAGTTTTCTGGGTACATGATAAAGCAACCACATACGTGTTATACCGGCAGTGTGCTTGGGATCATTGTCTTACTGAAAATAGTACAAATTACTGATACCCAATTTTATTGCACTTTGTGGCAAGTTATCTCGCAACACATCAATATAGGTTCGAGCTGTCATATTCCCATCAACGAAACACAAATTACCAACTCCTTTGCTAGCCATGCACCCCCAAATCATAACAGAACCTCCTCCATGTTTAACTGTAGGTAACACATTTTTGGTATGAAAAGCAGTACAAGGTTTTCTCCAAACTAATTTCCTGCCATCTGATTTAAAGATATTGAACTTACTCTCGTCGGAGAATATGACATTTTTCCAGAAATCAATTGGCTTATTGATATATTCCTTAGCGAATTCAAGTCTCTTCAGTCTATTTCGTTCAGTTATGAGAAGTTTTTTCCTTGGAGATATCCCATAAATCTGTGCATCATGCAGGACATTTCGAACACTTGGGCACAGATTTAATCTCCAGACGTTGAAGCGACATCATTGGCTAATGTAATTGCACTAACAAATGGATTTTTCGATGCTTCCCTTATGATTTTCGCTTAATTCGCAGTGAAAGTTTCTTTGGGCGTCCAGAGCGCAAGTTATTTGATGTAGATCCTCTTTCTTTATGACGTTTTATAACATACCGAACAGTAGAGAAGCAAACATTTACCTTTTTACCTATTTCTCGATAACTTAGGCCATTTTCAAGTAGAGAAACATTTTTTTCTCGCAACGAAATCGGCAATTCAGATTTCTTAGGTGCCATAACAATTTGAAATCGACAATCAACTGATAAAAGTTTCGACAATACCTCCTTTTACAGTCGTCTTACGTATGTCATTTACTGCGGGATGACTGTCAAATAATTAGCAAAAAAAATGCAAATTTGCTAAAGTTGAGTTGAGTGTGGAAATACTTTTTTGACATAAGATATTTCAATTTTGTTGCAAAAAATGTTTTTTTATTGATATTATTGTATTTTTTGTAATTAATTTAAATGAATAGGCTTATTTTATTTTTAAAATGCCAATTTTTATATTTCTTAATGCCTTTTATTATAAATTGTGAACAAAAATGTATGTGTGCAAATAATTTTTGTACCCACTGTAGCATCTTTTTTGCTCTTTACCTTTTGTTTAATAAATAGACTTTACAAATAAGTCAAATTTGTTTTGCTTCTGTCTCTTTCTTTGCCTGAACTTCATTATCCTTAATTTATATGGATATGAGTGTACTTGAACATTTTTACCCAATCATCATAATCAAAATTTAATCTAAATTTTACAAGAAATGCTTATAGAACACGTGATTATAAGAGATTAAAAGTACAGATCTATAATGTCAGTTTCGAATTCAATGAAGAATATGTGATTGCATTTGATACCGAGGCCATCTTGAACTTAGAACCTTAAATTTAAAAAAAATTTTTTAAATAAGAACAACAGATAACATTCTTTTTTTAAATAAGTATTTTTGTATTAAATAGATTTTTTGAGGAAAAATAAATTCAAAACACATAAATTATTAAATATAAATGAAAATAAAAATTCTAGAATCAATAACGGTGGGCAAAATTTAAAATTCGTAAGACCGCATCAGATCAGTGTCTCGAATTATCCTTTTATCCATCTCCCCCCCCCCCCACTGAAAATAACAAATTATTAAATCCTATAAAACGCTTTAAAAATATATTAAAAAATAACGCCATAAAATCATTTGCAAACACTTCATTTAATGAAATCTAAGAAAATTAGATTCATCCAGATGTTCAATAAATGATCCAATAGCTTAATTGAAAACAAAGAACGAAATTCGTTCCAATGGAGTAAAATGCGGGAAAAATAATGGCGAGCTTCGATTCCATTAGGGGAAGTGCTTTCATTCAATTTTGTTTCCCGTCTATTGGTGCTGAGACCTCACGCTGTAATTAGGATTTTATGTCCGCTGTTGTGTTATGCAAAAAAGAAGGAATGTTTTGAAAACTTTTAGCAGATAGATATTGTTTGCCGCATTGACCATTGACCTAATTGAAGTTAGGTTTAATCTAAAAATGTGTTCTGATGTTCGTCGTAAAACAGAAAGTTTGCGGAAAAGTAAAAAGGTTTTGAATGTTAAATAAATTATGTCTGTGTTCATGTTGAAAAATAAGAATCGATTTGGAGATTGAAATAAAAAAAAATGAGCCTTAATTTTAATTTCATAATTCGAAATTATCATGTAGAAAAACATAAAATGTTATTATTAAGCTACCCATTTCGATTTGAATTCGTCTTTTTTTTTCCTGTATAAAATAAGCTTTATCTTTTGTTTTTTCTGTATTTCGTTATCCAATTGATACCTAATATTACTCCTGAATCGAGTAATGAAAGCGAAAAAAAATTCTTCATTCTGAACTTTTAGATACCAATTGATAAGGGAATTGTGTCCTAAACTCATCTTAGTCAACAGTACTGTCTCCAAAAGCATTCCTAAATAGCATTTTTGACATGACTAGACAAGAGAGAGATAATTGAATCGATGGATACTTTTTGACGAGCAAAACAGAGATAGTTGTTTAGTAAGTACATCCAAAGCGTTCAAGTATTCCAAAAATTGAAACAGACTGTCAAGTTTTCCATGCTAAAAGGTAAATTATTTTAATGGCAATATTTTTGGAAAACAAATTCCTTTTTTTTTTCGCAGAACACTTTGATTGATAAATTTTTATTTTAAATAAAAGTTTATATACTTTAAAATAGTACTTCAATGAAAATAATAAATTAGCTATCAATGTTTTGAAAATATGAGTCATTTTTATCACATACTATTTAAATAAAAATCCAACGTTAAAAATAAAATCCGGTCCACAAACACGTTTATTATTTGAATCTATCAATACGCATTATGTATAATACATGCAAAGTGGAATGTGCGTATCTACACATAAATAATTCTAAGATTTGAAATTCATTTTAACAATGTCATTTTTATAAGAGAAATTTTACTAACAAATAAGCCAGCCTGTACAATTAAAAATCATTAAACAATGCCCCAATGACAATTCTTTGACGGACTCTCTGAATCGGTTCATTTTCTTAAATAAAAACAACTCATTCTTTACCGAACATATCTATCTAACAAATGAACGAGTTGGCTCTTTTTTTATTCAAAAATAAAAAAAAAAATCCCTTTACTAAGCTTTTAACAATTAGAACAAAGATTTGTAGAATTTTCTTCCGCTTCCGCAAACAAAAAAAAAAGTAGAAATAGAAAGAAAAACACTTCGTGGGGAGAGAAAAAAAAAACTTGTCACGTATCCAACGCAAAGCGGTTCTTAGCTCGTGATGAATCGATTCACAAGAAAAGAACGAAAAATATAGAGACCTTCACATCTAAACACACCTGTCCCTTGCAGCACGATTCGAAAATGAGCATCATTAGCGACAAAACAACGTGAATCAGTTACAACATATATTTTCTCACCAACTTATACGAAATCGTGCGTCCTTGAAGTATATCCTGGCCTTTTCTCAAAAATTTACGTTTTCGCAAACATAAGAAAATATTGTTTTCTGTAAAAATACGTAAATTCTTTGACGGATGAACAGTTTTTTTTTATTATTAATTATTCATTAATGAGAGAATCGAGAGACAAAATTATTTCGAAATTCGACACAATCGTGAGTTAAAATTGAAGAAATAAACTGATTCTGAAAAATATTTTGAAAAATAAAACTGTTCCTGTTTCAAAATTTACAAATAATAAAAAGAACAGTGTTAGTTGAGAAATTGCTCTAAATTTTTTAATCGTTTTGCAAACATTATACTGCAAATTATCAGTTTGAAGTGGTGGATAATGTTGCCCATTTCAGCTCAAATATTAACATCCTAAACGACATTACTGCTCAAATTAAAAGACGTATTATTGCTGCTAATAGCTATCTTCATGATCCAAAAACTTTTTTAAAGTTATAACTAATACTCAAAAAATAACTCCGGCGGCTAGCTCAAATAATTTTAATTGGTGGTACATTATAATTGAGCACGGTTACAATTACATAAAAACAGGAAAATACTATAAAAATAAAAAAAATACTAAGGGGTTTGCGCGGGAGGACATTGGCACATCCTTTCTTTCCCGAGGTGGCAGGCTGACTGGTTAAGTGTTCACATGGCCAGTAGAGGGCGTTCTATTACCATTCGTTACAAAGTAAAAATTGATTAAAAGACATACAAAAATTATACTATATAAAGCATTCATCGACCCTTGTATACCAATGGACTTGAAACTTTGACTTAATCACAGGCTGAACAGCTAGCCATGTTTGAGCGAAAAGTTCTTAGATATATATTTGGTGCTGTGAATCAGAATGGATTGAGGAGACAGTGACATAATTCTGAATTCTGTTTGCTATTTAAGAGACTGGTTGCGACAACTTTTTTTTTTTTTTTTTTTAAAGAGATATGGAGATTTTTTTTGTTTTTTTTTTAGATTTCTTCAGTGCATTTTAAGAAAAAATGTGAATGTTTTTTTGAAAAAAATGGAGATGCGGGGGGGGGGGGGGTATTAGATTTCTTTTGTACATTTTAAGAAAATATGTTAAAAATAAGAAGAAAAAAATAAATTATTGTTAATAAAATGGGAAAAAACGGGTAAAAATTGACAAAAAAATAACCTAAACGTGGCCCATTTTGTACCAAAAGTGTATGAACAAATTTTCAGTTTTTCGATTCTGATGTGTTGCTATATTATTCATTTCTGAAATGACCTTCAGGATAAGAGATATTTTAATTTTTACAAAAACTAGAGTACTTTATCTTAGTTATTATATGAAATTGCTTAAAAAAACAGGGATTATATTGACATAAGGGATTGCAAATTTTGTAATAAAACAGTGATTGATAAATCTCTCTCTGAAAGTTAAAACATTTCTACTATTACACAGACATACACAAAAAATTTCAGTTAATTATTTTCAAAACGTTTTGAGCAATCGCTAGCCTCGTTTGAACATTTAAAAAAACACACACACATTTCGAGTAAAACGCGTTTTAAAGTATGATATCTTGGTTAAAGTAATGGCATCTGCTCTACTAAAACACTTATAGTTCTCGTTTTAGTGAACGGAAAATGAAAAACTTGGTATTTTTATAAAGCTAATAAGATGACCCATAAAATAAAATCACAAAAAAAAAAAAAAAAAATTGTCAGTTTTTGGCAACATTCACAATTTTAGGGTAGTCGTATACCTTAAGAAAGCAAACGTCCTTAAATTCATCAAGATTCGTCGTTTGAGGTTTACAGGCCACATCTGCTGTATGAAGCTCTCGTCCTTTATATTCAGAATTTTCAATTCAAACCTATTGGAACTAAAATTAGGAGTAAGCTCAAACTGAGATGTGCTGATTGGTGTGGAAGACGATTTTAAAGTTTTAAGAGTGACTAATTAGAGAAATGTTATTAAGTGGAGACCGAAAGGAAGAGGGTTCTTGGGAAGGCCTTAGCCCCTCCCCCCCACACACACACCCAGGCTGTTGTCAGTGGCGTAACGTACACCCTCGCACCGTGCGGGGCAGGGTTCTAGGGAGCCCAAAGCCTAGTTGCCGCCAAGTCCCTACCTTTGGTAAAATCCAACTTGGTGGCCCAAAACTTGACTTTGCAGGGGGGGGGGCACAAATGTCCTCCGTTACACCACTAGCGGTTGTGTCAATAGAAGAAGTAAAAGACTATCTTAAGGTTTTATATACATGCATAAATACATTATTTCTGTTTTACGTATTAATGGGTTTACTTTTTATACGCATCCCAATTTAGTTATGCACAGTTGTACGTTTTACAACTTGAAGAAATTCACATGACGAGACTAGCGTCCGATTTGTATCCTATTTACCAAATTTTCACTATACACCATTTCATAGATTACAAAACTTTAAAATTCAACATGACTCAACCACAGAAGCAAAAATCACGGTAATCAAGTAAAAGAATACCAAAAGTATTTTAACATACTCGCTTTGGATTCAAGACTCGATTCCATTCAGTTTGATTTAGAAGTAAGTATATATATACAGTCGACTGTGTCGGGACCATTGAAAAACTTTGAATCATCAAGAGGGTAGGAAAAAATTCCCAAAATACACAAAGTGAAAATTTTTTCTAACACATTTAAATTTGCAACTATGTAATAAAACAAAAGTATTTTTAAAAAGTACAATTACACAGTATAAATATTTTACAGAAGTTAAAAGTCCTAAATTGAAAGAATACATTCAATACATTCATACACAATCCTAAGCATCTCTGCTTCACAATAGCGGACCATCCTTTCTGAACACATGTGTAGCAAGGCCACGTGTTAAACGAAAGATATGGATGGCTGACAACAGGTGCTGTAGGTCTGCTATCCACTTAAATAAATGAAAACAATAGAAGTGCATTTTCGCCTGAGGAACTAAAAAACCACTAAGAAGGGGTAACAGACAGATGGTCATCAAAGGGGCTACGTTACAGGGGAGACACGCAGAGAGGACACAATGCAAAACTTGTAAATTCCAATTTGCTTATTACAGGACTGCACATGGTAGAGAGTGTTCGAATTGTCGAGAGTTTTATGAGATAACTTCGAATTATAGCGTGTTGTCTAGCCAGCCACAGATTTTACTTCGAAATATCAAGAATTTTTCTAGGGACTGAGTATATACTTTGAATTCTCGAGAGCTGACTGTATATATAAATATATAACGATGATGACGGATTAAGTAAATTAGGACGACTTTTGGCGAAGATCTTGATAGCGTGGCCGGTGTTGCTATTTCCGTAAGGTTACTATTTACGATGGTTGGTGTTGGATTTTCATTGTTATGGAGGAGGCAGTCTTGTGGAAAAGTTATTATTCTTTATTAAACACTGAATATGTAGACACCGTAGGACATAATCACGAACAAACATACACACACCACACAAAGCACACTGCAGCCGGCTACATGTTCGATTAAAAGAGGCATCTCCGGGTCATAAATTTCAATCTTTCTTAGAGTTCTGTTATCAATTAGAGGAATGTTAGTGAAAAATTTAATTGATATACGCTTCATGAATTCTCGAATGGTTGTGAGGTTTAATGCAAATCGAAGGTCTTTATTTCTCATAAACCATCGAGCGTTAGTTATTAGTCTTATTACTTTATTTTGAGCAGTTTCTAAGATCTTAATGTTAGAATGAGCAGCGTGTCCCCAGACTGAGCAAGCATACGTGATCACTGGTCTGAGTAATAGAGTATAGATAAGCATCTTATTTTTAATTGAGAGAACGGAGTTTCGAGCAATTAAGGGCTAGAGGCTACGCTCAGCTGCTCGGAACTTTTTTTTTTTAAATCTGTGTTATGTGTTTGCGAAAAGTGAGATTTTTATCGAGGACAACCCCAAGGTACTTTGTGTTTTGAGACCAGGGAATCGGGTGATTGTTGATGTGTACAAGTGGTGGCTTTCTGATTCTGTGATGGGAGAAGAAGACTGCTTCAGTTTTCGTGACATTTAGTGCGATTTTCCATCTGGAAAACCAAGCTTCTAACCCCGCTATATGTCTGTGTAAGAAATGTGAGATGCAATTAAGTTCTGTGTGTTGTGCCAGTATCGCAGTGTCCTCTGCATACATGCATATAGTGGTATGCCTGGATTTAGGTATATCGTTGACGATGTTGAATAATGTTGGCCCCAAGAGGGAACCTTGTGGAACTCCAGATTTTATGTTCTTTGGGTTTGAGTAGGTGTTGTTGACTCTGACAGCAAAGCTCCTGTTAGAGAGGTAGGAGTGGATTATATTGATTAGATGAGGAGAAGTATTAATTCTGATAAGCTTATATAGCATCCCCACGTGCCATACTCGATCAGCCTTCTGGATATCCAGAAAAATGGCCCCAGTCGAGCGCTTATCTTTAAATTCAGCTTTAATGTATACTGAACTACCCTGAGCAACCAAGAGACAAGAGAGCGCGTAACCGTCTGCTCCGAGTTTTTAGACTGGCGGTGAAGGTCGTACGACTCTTTTGTAACAGGAGTCCTGATTGGATGGAAATGCGCGCGAGCAATTAGATTAAGATTAAGATTATAACAGCCTTGTGCGAAAGAACTAGGAAATAATTTAACGGGGTAAAGTTAAAGGGTTAGAAGAAGTCATTACATACATATATACAGTCAGCTCTCGATTCACAGTTAAAAAAACTGAAAATAAATACTTGAATAAGGATTTCATTCATATTACTCTTCTTCTATTCAGCACCAATATTCACCCCAGGAGTGATAAAAATTAAAAAAAATTTTTTTTTAGTGTATAAGATTGATTTTCCTTGATAAATTAATAAGTTAAAATACTGATACATACAGTCGACTCTCGGTAATTCAAACCTTCGATAATGTGAACCTCTCGATAATTCGAAGTTTATGCTCAGTCCCGAGAAGAACTCTTGATATTTCGAACTAAAACAGTACGTTTGGGTACACTCAGTAATTCGAAGTAAAACCTGCGGCTGGCCAGACTACAACACGCAATAATTCGAAGTTATCCTATAAAACTCGACAATTCGTACACTCTCTATCATGTACAGTCCTGTAGCAAACAGGCTGGAGCTTACGAGTTTTGTGTTGTGTTGTCTATGCGTGTCTCCCCTGTAACGTAGCTCCTTTAATGACCACCTCTGAGCTACCCCTTCTTAGTGTTTTCCGATTCATCAGGCGAAAAGTTAATTTAATGGTTTTCATTACTTTAAGTGGACAATAGATCCACCGCACCTGTTGTCAGTCGTCCAAATCTTTCGTTTAACACCTGGCCTTGCTACACATGTGTTCAGAAAGGATGGTCCGCTATTGTGAAGAAAAGATTTGTTTGAATGTATATAATGTATTCTTTTAGTACAGGACTTTTAACTTCTGTATAATATTTATTTTGCATAATATTTACTTTTTAAAAATACTTTAAATTAATTTTATACATATGTAGAATTGTTTTATTACATAGTACTCTGGTCCTAGGTCCTCAAAGAGTCTTAAGACGTCCCTGATGGTATAAACAGAGAATATTCGGGCCCCCTGCACAGTCAGGTTTTGTGCCCCAAGCCTGATCTTACAAAGAGTGCGTCCTTGGCGTCAGTCAGACTTTGGGCCCCCTGGAGTCCTGCCCCCCCCCGCAATTTTGGGGTTGAGGGGGTGTACCTTACGGTGGTGGGGCTACAGCGGACGTGGTTAGAGGGGGCATATAACATTTCGTGGTCTGAGCGGACACTTTGAAACTCGGCGTGGTTAGAGAGGACACATTTTTTCCGCATCTTAGAACAGATTCGATTATCGAATTACAAGGATAATAAATACATTTTTGCCAATCAAATTTCATTATTTTGTATTAAATTGCTAAGAATTATAGTGCGAATACATTTTTTTTAAACATAGGGAAATGTAATAAAAATAAAAACTTTCAGAGAAATATTTAAAAATTAACAGTAAGTAACAATATAATGAAGGGTATGAACGAATTTCAGGAATTTTGTGGAAAACTGTATTTTAGAGTCGAATAAGTATCAGAACAGGTGCAATTGCGATAAAATTAATTAATTTCATTTAATGTAAGTAAAAATAAATACTAGAAGTAAAACACAAGAAACAAATAAATAAAAAAAAATACGATTAAATAAATACTTACTAACCTTTATTATAAAGGCAAAAATATCATTTAACATTGGATTTAGTTCAACCTAGTGACAAAACTTAAGGATGTTAGACATTTTTCTAAATTGTTTGTTTTCGAATTCGACTTTTTGTGTTTCTTCTTTTAGTATTTTAACTAATAAGTGTCTTTTTATTTGAAATCCAGAGAATTAGGTATAAAAAGGAAAAAAGCAAATGTAAAATTGGATGAAAGAATTGAAAACATCCTAAAATAAAAAAAATTTGTCCGCTGTAACCACGATGAGTTTCAAAGTGTCCGCTCAGACCACGAAATGTTATGTGTGCGCTCTAACCACGTCCACTGCAGCCACGCAACCTACCTTACGCCGCTGCCTCTGTTTATGAATTAATTTTGAACGAAGAGGGAAACTAATTACGAAATGTTGTAATCAAGATTTAATTTCAAAACATCATGAAAGGTCAATTAATTCATTTAGGATTAAATTTAGAGGCGATTATCTCATAATAGCAAAAAAAGCTTTAAAAATATTGTTACAATTTTCTACATCATTTTTGCGCGAATTCGGATTTCTGCAATATCAAATATAAAAATGAAAAAAAAATGATAGAGACTTTTATCATTTTTACTACCAAATATAAACAATATAAAAAAATCATCAATTTCAAATTTCAGAATTTATATATTCTTGTAATTTATAATTAAGTATTCTATAAACATTTTCTTGTCTTTGTCGTAGCCGTTAGCCACCCGCTTTGCTGGGAATTTCATAATGTTTTATAAATTTTACTGTTTATATATATATATATATATATATATTTTATATATATATATATATATATATTATATATATATATATATATATATATATATATATATTCTGTTTTCGCGAGTTTGTGAGTTGACACATTGGAGTTGGCAAGTAGGAGTTAACATAAAGTCTCGAGTTAGTTGTTAGTTGAAGAGAAGATTGAAAGAGAGTTGAATTATTTAGAGGTCTTGGAGTTGTCCAGGAAAAAGACTTCAGAGGGTGAATTCCACGACATTGATCAAGCCGAAGAGATCTCCTGCAAATTTCCAGTGTAGGATCCGATGCATAAAAAGTACAGGTATTGTGAGCTTGATTAAGTAGAAATTAGCTTATTAGTGTGAGATGTAATTATATTTAAGCGTATTTAAACTATCTTAGATTCAGTTGAGGGTCCGTAGTAGTATCCCCGTGTTATAGAATCTCCCCTCCGCGCTCTACCGTTTAATCACCTACCTTATTTAAATTGTTATTGTGTGTGATTTATATTTGGTAACAATAAATTAATTAGATTGAAATCATGTCTGGGGATCTTTCAGTTTCTCTCACACACCTAGCCAGATTTACAGGTAGACAAGAGGGTTCAGATGTAAGCAGGAACCGACTGCTATCACTCGGTTAAACATAGGATGCGGATCCGCATTGCGGTGTATTTTAAGGCTCAAATTGTTCATAAAAAAAAAACCGCCTAATATATCACCATCTTAAATTTTTTTTGGAAAAAAAAAATTTATAGATAGATAGATATTTTAAATTAGTGATTTTCAACCACTGTGCCACGGCCCTTGTGTGTACCGTCCAATTTTTGAAGTGTGCTGCCATTTTTTTTATTTATTAATTATACTCTGACTGAACACTTGCTCAAATTTAGGTATAAAAAAATTGATTGGGTCGTAATCTATTTGTGATAACGGATACATCTGTATATGAATTAACTTTGAACGAAGAACTAATTTCGCTCTGTAATAATGGAGATTTAATTCCTAAGCATTTCTAAGAGACAATTAATTCTAAGCAATTTCTAAGAGACATTTTGGACAAAAATTAGCAACTGTGCCATATTTTAAAACATTGTTTATCCCCATTTAAAAATATTGCTACATTTTTCTACATTTTATTTGCGTAAGTCCAGATTTTTAGCATTAACAAATATAAACATGAAAAAAAAAAAAAGATCCGAGACTTATAAATGTAGAAGATGAAAAAATGAGTGGCATCATTTTTACTACCCAATAAACGAAATTATTAAAAGTCATCGAGCTCGAATTTCGCAATGAATACATTATTATAATTAATTTGTAATTACAGTCGACTCTCGATCATTCGAAGTTGAAGAAACCGATGAAAAACTTGGAATAATCAAGAGGGTAGGGAAAAACTCCCAAAATACGCGAAAAGAAATTGTTTCTAACACTTTTAAATTTGTCACTATATAATAAAACAACAATTGTACATATGTATAAAGTATTTTTTTAAAAAGTACTATTATGCAGTATGAATATTAAACATAAGTTATAAGTCCCGTGTTAAACGAATACATTTATGTATTAAAAACTATTAAAAGAAGACACACTGCGTACATAATTAATTTTTTTTTACCAAAAGATCTGTTATCTTTCTTTTGCTTTATGGCATGCCATCTAACTTTGTCAATAGAATAAATGAAGCTTGAAAAATGTCCACATCCACACGATTTTGATGAAAAAGTTGCATCGTTTGTTTAGTGACACTTTAGCTTCTGTCAGAGTTATCGGAGTCAAACACTCCGATGGTCATCAAAGGGGCTACGTTCCAGGGGAGAGACAACACAAAACATGTCAGCTCCAATCTGTTTGCTATAGGATTCACTATGATAGGGAGTGTTCGAATGGTCGAGAACTATAGAAGATCACTTTGAAGTATCGGGTGTTGTAGTCTGGCCAGCCCTAGCTTTTACTTCGAAATACTGAGTGTACCCAGACGTATTGTTTGAGTTCGAAATATCAAGAGTTTTTCTAGGGACTCCGCATCTACTTCGAATGAGCGAGTGGTTCGTAGTATCGAAGCTTTGAATGAGCGACAGTCGACTGTAATTATACTCAATTA
>BMAO01021928.1:0-32915 GCA_019973975.1 Trichonephila clavata
ATGCGTCCCTCCAATGTCATAGGTCAGATAGATTAGACAATCCCACCCATTTCAGAGGTTTGATAGATAAACGCTTCGCACCAATGTCAAAAGTTGCACAGATAAACAGGTACTCTTACGACAAAGAGGGGTAGGTAAATAAACATCTCTCCCCTTTTAAAAATTTGAAAGAGAAATGTGTACATCATAGGGTCAAGGCACATAAAGGGACCTCATACGGGACACATTGCCCTCCCTACAGTGGGAAGGATGTAAGAAAATGCGTAAAGGAAGGCAAATGTCCATCGCCAGGACCTAGGTTGTTGGAAATTCACAATCAACACCCATCAACGTCGGAGAGGGTAAACGAAAAACCCCAAAAGGAGGGAAATGGAACCCAACAAAAAATGGAATGAGGGGGAAAAGAAAAAAAATTCAAATGTCAAAAATTTTTCGATGCAAGGAAAAATTAAAATGTCAAAACTTTTTGATGCAAGTAAACATTCAATGTCAAAAACTTTTCGATGCAAGTAAACATTCAATGTCAAAAATTTTCGATGCAAGTAAAAAAAAAAAAAAAAAATTTTTTTTTTTTTAGTGGTTCTATAAAGGGTTGACACTGAGGTATTACATGACGTTTGAGATGTTACACATTCTTTTGAAATGTCAGACAGAACCTTTTTTAGGCATCTCAAGACACTTTCAAGCACTCCAGTAGTTTGCCCCAACTGTCATGAGCAAATGACATTGGGTCATTTTTATTACAAACATGCATCCGAGAAACATTCCTTAAATTTTCGCAAGCAATGCGTGTTTTGTTTTGGAAAAAACACTGGAATCATGGAGAAAAGAATCATCCCGACCACATAAATCACGTTTTATCGTGCTTGAAACGTTTTGCAAACGAAGCCAAAGATGTCTGGGTATTCTCGGACAATGAGGAGGAGACGGAAGAAGAGGAAAGGGTGCCAGAAGTATGTGGGTGTAGGTACTTTCAACCGATACCTCGTGAAATGTACGGTCGTCCCAGATTGAGGGACAATTTTTATGATTCAATCTTTGAGAAACCCGACTTATGGGAAGAGGGAATAAAATTTGACAATGGCTTGGGCAAAGATGTGTGGGGGATTATTCAGCGCTACTTGAAAGGAGATTGGGTATGGTTTCACATTATGGTCAAACACAACATTTTTGATACGTTTTGTAAGGAAATGGAAATGATTCGGAATCAATTTGTCATTTTACCCTTTTGGTGTCTCTGCGATGGATTAGAGACAGAGAGGGGTAAAATACAGCATCGACACATGATTTTGGCGTGTGAGCAAGAAAGTGCGTTTGAAGAGATTTGGAAGGGTAAAGTTCGCTATGAATTTCCCTCTGCTGGTCGGGCCAAAAATGTGTCAAGATTCAGAGTGCCTTTCATTTGGTTCGGACCATTGTGTACGTGAGCCAACCAAATCGTCGTGTGACGGGGGTAAAATTCCCGAAAAATTAATGAATCCGGAACAATGGTCCCATTTCCACATGAATCGACCCTTGCACGCGCATAGTATTGCCTTTCTCTGTACGCTTTTTCCAGGAGGAATAGAAAGATTACTGTTGGAACAGCTTGGAAATAAAAATGTGGCCAGTTGGGACAAGGTGACAAATGTTTACCAGACGCTGGGGTCATTTGAAATGGAATGTACCAATTCACGTGACGGGATTTAAATTTTTAAATTGCGTGTTTCCTTTCCAATACCAGGTGACAGGGGAAGAGACTCCTCTGTACGTGACGCTCTACGGTAACACAAAATTGTATTTAAAGGAGGGAAACCAGGGGGGTGAATGTTTGTTTCAACGGATCCGAGACGAAATGTATGTATTGTCCCGCAAACAACAAAACATGATGAATGAAATTAAAAAGATAAAGCAAGAGTGGGCCATGGACCAAAAAGTCTTGTTAAGGTCCAAACTCAGCGAGATGAATGCGAAATGCGACCTCATTCAAAGGGAAAGAGACATATTGAAAGAGGAAAGAGACATATTGAAAGAGGAAAGAGACTTGTTGAAAGAGGAAAAGGACGTGTTGAAAACAAAAGAAAATGAGTTGAACGCTGAAATAATGATATTAAAATTTAAATTGGAAAATACATTAGTTGAAAATAAAATATGGGAAACCAAAGAAAATGAGTGGAAAACCAAAGAAAACGAGTGGAAAGCCAAAGAACACGAGTTAAACACAGAAATGAATACATTGAAAAATAAATTGCAAAGTACATTGGTCGTAGATAAAATATTGAAAAGAATGATTCAGAGCCAACGAAAGCTCAGAATGATTAACCCATGGCGATGGAAAAGAGTACCAAGGTTACCACGACCTGCCAACTTCTCTCGTAATCATTCTACTTTAGATCATGTTTGGAGAACCCTTGTTCAAAAGGTTTTCCAACCTTATTCGAAAACTTGCCAACGTTTTAAGCTTTCAATATTTTTTGAGCGACGAGTACAAATACTGCACGCGTCTCATCCTACTCAATCGTTCACAATGGATTCTTCTCCAGAGTATGATGATTTGATTGACATGTTCAATTTACCAGCACCTGTTTCACCTTTACCACCCACTCCAGTGGCTTCTCCATCCCATGAGCCATCTCAAGAGGATTCCATGATTTATGAATCTTTACCTGAACCACCTATGGTACCTGAACAATTCATTGAGTCTCGACAACGAATGGAATTTGAAGAATCCTCTGATTCCGTGGACTCACCTGTTGCACCTGAACCCATTGTTTCTTCTCCTATTCGGAAGGTAGCTTCACCTGTTGCACCTGAACCAATTGTTTCCTCTCCTATTCGGAAGGTAGCTTCACCTGTGCATAAGAATGATAGCTACACCTGTGCGAAAGATGGATTCACCAAGGCAAAGGTCAAATTCACTGCAAAAAAGATGGATTTCTCAAAGCGAAATATGGATTCCCCAAGGCAAAGGTCAAATTCACCAAAGCGATGGGCAGATTCACCTGTGAGAAAGGTAGCTTCCATCATTCAACGAGATTTTCGACGAAACGAGAATGGGCCCCGAGATCCTAGGTTGTATCGCAGACCCGATTTCAGACCACCCTATCGTAGACCTGATTTTAGACCCAGGTGACCCCTGTATGCCCATCGATTGATTCCCACGTCTCAAGTGTCGGCTCAAGTGTTTTTTCACAGCCAAGGTTTGGCCTTGTTGTGTCTCCGAGATGAGGGATTCACGCTCACCAACGGTGTCGTCTCGTATGCCTTGGATCGGCAATGTCCCAACGAACTATTTAAATATTTGCATTACCTCAATGTCGGTAACATTTGTGTGACGGATCATCAATCCAAGCTCAAATTTAAAGAATTTCAAGCGAGTTGGAGCTCAGCCAGTCCGTTCAAAAGGATCCCTGTGATGCTGTTAAATGCCAACGAACGAAACAGGGGGGAATGTCCCTTTTGTAACGAAATACATTGTCATCGTTGGGTAGCCGTGCAAGGCATGTGCGCCATCTTGCATCAACCCATCAATCCCATTCTTCATTCGTGAGCAAGATTGGGGACTGCAAGCTCCGCCCACATCCTGTCTGAAACGTATAAAAGGAGAGCTCGTTGGGACGCTTCAAATCAGTCGTCTCTCGACTCGCCAGCAGCATGGACGCAATCGATGCCTTCCCAGAGCACCTATCCACCACCGTGGTGCCAGTGACCTTACCTGAGAAAACCGAGACGTTGGAATATGCAGCTCGACAGGTCCTGGTCAAAGCATTCATCCTGTATCAGGAGATGGCCACGAAACGTGTGTTTGTCATGTTTTGTAACGATAGTTGGCATTGCAGACGATCGTATATGGACAATTTCAAGCGGGCCGTGTTGGCGGGAGGATCCAAAATCCCTTTGAACCCGATGAGATGACGTGGGATAAGGTGTCGCAAGGCTTAATGAGAAATCCCGATCGACCGCTGAAGAATACGGACAAACGGATGGGATTCATGCACCAAAACATGTTTATCGTAAAAACTGGATTTACCTTTGGATTTCGCACCGTGAAACCGGGAGAGATTCATTTGATCCAAACAACCCATGTGCCCATGCTAATGTACGAACTGCCCTCCTCCAGTTTAAAGCATCAAAGCAAACTCAATCTGTATAGGAGGAGTTTTGAGCCCTTTGACCAAATGCTCTATCATCGCAAAGTGTTGGAGTCCCATACGGCGTATCCCATCCCAGCAGGAACTCATTACATTTTACTCACAGTGCAAAAGACCGTATTTGGGGTGGACATTATTCCCGAAACCATTCTTCCTCAACTCGTTCAGAGCGGATTCAACCTGGGGGATTTCCGAAAGGTGAAGCGATATGACCAAAAAGCCTACAAGCTGCCTCCTCCGACCCCGGCTCATGGTGAGACGAGCAAGCGACCTTTGGAGGAAGAGGTGTATCCTCCTCCAAGAAACATTTTAGGATTCCAAAAAAATCCCACAAAACACTCGTTACACCGGTCGTGCGACCCCCTGTGATGATTGCCAGACCTGCCTTGGCTGCTCCTCAACCCGTGTCCATTCCACCTCAAAAGATTCGTTTTGTCAGATTCGCCTGTGTCTCAACCACCTCAGAAGATTCGTTTGTCAGATTCACCTCAGCAGATTCCTTTTCCAGATCCACCTGTGTCTCAACCACTGTGCAGATTCATTTCCAGATCCACCTATTGCTCAACCACCTCAGCAGATCCATTTTCCTGATCCACCTGTTGCTCAACCACCTCAGAAGATTCAATTTCCAGATCCACCTGTCCAATTTCTAGAACCACCTCAGCAGATCCAATTTCCAGATCCCCCTGTGGAGACTTCGTTTGACCATTTAATGTCAAACGTATTTGGAGACTGCTTGGTGCCTGAACAAGTGATGGAAGCACCCCCAGCCCATGCACAAGAACCCCAGCTGATTCATACGGTGCCTTCCCTCTTTGATCCAAATAATGACATTATATCGTTTTTGGACCATTTTGAAGCGGGTTGGCCATGGAGCAGCCGGAAGCACCCCTGGATTTGACAATGCCCAGAATGAACCCTATGAAAAGATACACTGTGTGACGGGTGCTTACGCGTTTCACTAACCTTCTCTTATAAACTTTAAATTGTATTTATTTTGACCAATCCCCACTGAGAGCTTAAAGTGTGACTTATGCAAATAAGATAGTTCGGGTTTAGCGAGTTCGAAAGAGATATAAAAGGGAGAAATGAAATGAAGAGAGGCGGATGACTAAGCGGTTTGATAGAGTAGAACTCCGTGTTTGGGATTGAAAAGTAAACTACGTGGTTGCCTAAGAAGGTGTTTCTAAGCGTTTAGTTTAATGAAGTGAAATTTGATAGAGGAAAGAAGATTATTGAAAAAGATTCATTAAGGCGGTTCAGAAGTTATTGAAGATATCCTAGATTATAGCCACTTCATAAATTCTACTAGTTTCCAAGTTCCTTCTGAAGAAGATTTCAGGTCTGTAATATTTGTAGTTTAGATTTAAAAGTGTAGTTTGATTGTACGTGTTATTCCCCTCGTGATATCAGTTAGTATTCCGTCGTCCATAATTGAATTCTGATAACGCTCCATGATAATTTATTGTTCTTAAAGTTGATTATTAATTGTGAATTTCTATCTTAAGGAAATAATAAATAAGTGATTTATTATTTGAGTAGTCATTAATTATGAATCCTACATATCCTAACATAGATAATATGCAAGGGGGTAGTGGGAGACTACGACACCTGTTGGGTTTAAAGTGACAGAACCTCTAAATTTGTGTTACAAATAAATCTTGGCAGTTGTGTATGTAATATTTGTAAATAATGATTGTTTTGTACATTTTTTTGTACATAACTTTTTGTAAATAAAAAAAATTGTTTTACGGAAACAAGTCTGATTTTTTTGTCCAAAAAAATACCAACCTTGACACATTACACAAGAGGATGTAAAAAAAATGGTTTCGGTGTGAAATTTATTGGACCAGTGTCGTTCTCGCTCTACGATTGTTTTTGGAAATCTGGGTCGGTGGCCGGATCGAGTTACATATTTCGAGCAAGACTATCCTCACACCATTATTTTTGAGCCCAATTTTGGTGTGCACGTTCCTCGGTCGTTTGGAAAAACGGTGGTCGTGTTTACGAGTCATTTGGATTTGACGTGGGATCCAGGAGTCAAGTTGAGATTTTTTCAATTGGGTCGTCCCCCGTCTCGCCGAGTTTGGGAGGCGTATCAACCCCACAATAAGGAGGCGTACGCGTTGAATCTCACGCAATGCACGCGTTTGGTGGATGTGTACGTGACATTATTAACGTGGTTGGATGATTGGGAAATGCATCGAGATGAACACCTCCCTTGGCGTCTGCTGATGCCCCAACCTTGGAAACGGGCTTTGGAAAAACACGTGGAGCGCTCGCATCAAAAGGCCTTGGCACATGGAATGCCAGTTGACGTCACGCTCCTCGAGCATATATAACGCCAGCCTCTAGCCAGCAGAATTATTCACTCTCAGCAACATGTTGAATCAACCCGCCTATTTTGCCCATGCTAGCGTGTTGCACCACCTGGGCAAACCAGTGCCCATCGAGCTATCGATTGCCACCATTCCCAGGGATGGCAGTGATCCCGAAGTGCTCTGCATTACGGTGAACCACGAGGACCTGACTTTCATGCCCAAAGACATGCGTTCCAATGCCTGCAAAAACGCCCGTCTTCGTCTTGTGCGCCCGCTGTCCAAGAGTGTGCCGGCGCAATGGTTGCGATATTACGTGAGGGGCATGTTTGACCAGCTGTCCCAAGGTAGAAAAGGCCTCATCGTAGTCAAAAGCCCAAAGCAGCAAAAAACATTCAAAGAGTTGGGACTCTCCACTATGGCCCTGGAGATGCTGCCCAAATTCAACACCCTTTGTGATGGAACCTTTCCCAACCCCATGCATGATGACCTCCATGAAGAAGAGGACGTGTCTCATTGCACCATGCTGAAATCGTTTCAATTTGCAAAATACCTGCAGCAGTTCAACAAGCTGCAGTCGGAATGGAGCTCCAAAGTTTCAGCTTTGGTAGAGTAAAAAAAATTGCTCATGGGGCCCAAAAAAAGGGGACCGAGTCGACTTTTGTGTCGACTCGGTCCCCCTTTTTTTGGGTTAAGGAAGGTGCCAACGTTGGAGAGCATCTCTTTTAAAAACGTACTAAAAAGAGACCACAAGATTTCTACCAAGGATGGATAGAATCAATCGAAAGGTGCCTGATGGTGCGTGTAGTTTTTTGCATGGTCCTGTTGGATAGAATCATTCAACAGGTATCTCATGATATAGATAGTGTTTCAATGTTGGATCAGTAATCCAATATATAGATGCCTCATGATATGGATAGTGTTTCAATGTTGGAGAGTATCAGCCAATAGGAATCAATTCACGTGACTCTAAAGAGTATAAAAGGCGAGACATCAGCAGACAGAGACATTCTCTCTCAGAGTTCTCTCAAAGCAACATGTCTCAACTAGCCTTCTTCGCCCATGCTAATGTATTTCATCATGGAGGCAAGCCTGTACCAATTGAATTGTCCATCGCCACGATTCCGGAGGATGGAAAGGACCCAGAAGTAATTTGTATTACGGTGGATCACTGCAACCTAATTACCACCTCGAAAGACTGTCGGGCCAACCGTTTTATTAACGAGCGCCTCAGTTTGAAGAACCACATCCCTGGATCTGAGCCACTGGAATACCTGTCCTTTTGCGTCAGGGGTAAATTTTGCCACCTGGCGCAAGGAAATCAGGGACTCATCGTTGTCAAAGGGTCGGACCAGCGTAAAATTTTTGAGCAGCTGGGGCTCTTTACTATAAATTTGGAAACTTTGCCAAAGTTTCAGGACTTGAATGATCGTGCTCTACCAGATCACCTGCACGATGAGGTGCATGAATATTCTGACATTTCCGAGTGCACTATGGTAAAGTCATACCGTTTTGCCAGATACCTGCAAAACTTTAAAAAGCTGCACGCCGAATGCAACAGACAGATGGCTGATCTGGTAGAGTAAGTGAGAAAAATTGAAATATGGAACTGTAAATATTGAACTGTAAATATTGGACTAAACTGTAAATATTGAACTGTAAAAATGCCCATGGGCCCAGAAAAAGGGGGACCGAGTCGACACAAGAGTCGACTCGGTCCCCCTTTTTTTGGGTTAAGGAAGGTGCCAACGTTGGACGGCTTCTCTTTTAAAACTTGTGTTAAAAAGATGCACAAAAATACGTTAAAGATTAGTTTTAAGGTTGAAAAGCGTCATCCAATAGGAATCGTTTCACGTGACCCCACTGGAATATATAAAAGGCGAGCAGCTAGCAGCCAGAAATCAGAGTGCTTCTGAAGGCAGTCAAGAGTTTAGAAATTTTATTTTTGGTTAAAACTGTCAGGTTTGGGTTGGTATTGAATATTTCAAATCTGGCAGTTTTGACGGAAAAAGAATTTTTATGGCAACAGGTAAATGCTAAATGTTTTTCGTTAAGACTTTCAGGATTTGGCGTAATGTTGGAAATTCGCAGATTCTGCAAGTCTTATCGGTAAATGTTTTTAGCCAAAATCTTCAAAAATCCGAAAATTGGGGGACCGAGTCGCATGTCGACTGGGTCCCCTTTTTTTCGGGCCAAATTATCCACCAAGATTGGAATGCATCTTTTTAAATCTTAACACAAAAAAATTGGACTCGCCTGCTGGCTGCCAGTTGAGACCTCCGTGTTTCCTAGACACGCCAAGATTATAAAGTCGTGAGATGGGTCGTCCCCAATTTTCTAACAAGATACACACCCATATTGGAATGATTCTGTCTCTTCTCGACATACCAAAGTTGCATTGTCTACATTTCATGGGTCGCTGCTTTCACCAAGCTTGACATGTCTCCATTTCATTTGTGTATCGCCCCCTGACATGTCTCCATTTCATTTGTGGATCACCTCCCGTTTTAAATCATTCGTCTGGGATGGGCTGAAAAATTTTCTCGCCTCCATCAAAAATATTTTTCGGAGGAATTTGAAAAAAGTTTCGATATGGATATTGAAGAGAAGTTCAAGACGCTTTGAGGGGATACTCAAAAAGGGTCGTTTTCCATTTTCAATCATTTTTTGAAAGGGTCACGGTGCTCAACTATTTATTCGACCGACTGTAGAAATTCTGATGCGCTTAACCAAAACAACATATAAACTATTCCTTTGAAGGAATAAAAATACTGATTTGTAGATATTTGACTGAATGCAAAAATTTAGCTTTGAAAGTAAAAATAATTCACATATAAAAGAAATTCTGATGAAATTCAAAGTCGAAACCAAACCTATGCATGAATCTTTTGAATAAAAATAAAAATACTTTTCTACTATACTTTTGTTAACAAAAAAAATATAATTTCTTTCATTTAAATTCTCATATATTTTATATATGATCAAAATTCTTCAGTATAGTTGAAAATAAAACACAATTTCATAAAACTAAAATTCAATTTAAAAAAACACATGCAATTATAATACTAAATAGGAAATATCAATTTCCGGGACACTCTGGCGTCATAAGTAACTTAAAGAGTCAACAAAAAAAAGTGCAAAATATCCAGAATAAACAAATTTTACAAAGGAAGCAGCTAGTGCTGTATTCTGAGTTCCAAGAAAAAGGAACAAGAGAAAAAAAAAGAATGTCTGATTTTCACCAGGCAAGGGGTGAGAGACAGAAAAAGGGGGGGGGACCCTTAGTAACAAAACGTCGTTCGTTCAACAAGCAGTGAAAAATCAAGGTCAGAAGTGGGGGTAAGAAATTCCCCATACAAGTACACTAATAGTCATAAATCACAGGAAATGAACAAAAGTAAAAGAATTTCCTTACTAGGGAAAAGAATTACTCAAATGAAATATGACTAATAAATCATGCTTATTATATATTTATACCATAAAATATAAAAACACAAGTAAAATTTAATAAAAGATCAAAATGAATCAGAAACAAAAGAAAAGAAACTTAGCTGATGCTCCATGAAGACGAATGCAATCCAAAGTTTCTAATTTCCCGGTAGAAAATAAAAATTTTCTAGTAATCCAAAAATTTCTTCGTAGCCGGTAGCTACAATTTCAGAAATTACTTTTTTAAACTTCTACATGAACTAGCAGTTCAGAATATTGAAGATAGCTTTGTGCGACTAGAGTAGTCATATTAAAATTAAATAATTATTCGGGCCGTAAGTTGGGCGACATTTTTTATAATCGATACTCAAAAATAACTCCGGCGGCTAGCTCAAATAATTTTAATTGGAGGTACATTCTACTTGAGCACGGTTACAATTACATAAAACAGGGGGGAAATATACAAATATTAAGGGGTTTGCGCGGGCGGACATTGGCACATCCTTCCTTCCCCGAGGTGGCAGGCTCACTGGTTAAGTGTTCACATGGCCAGTAGAGGGCGCTCTATTACCATTCGTAACAACTTATTAATTATTTCCTAATAAAATTGATTAAAATTGCTCATTTAGCAATTAATTGTGACATACCATTTGCTTACATAATGGCAGCACTGAAAATGAAGTAAATTTCAGATTAGTGGGGATGCAGCAAGGGAATTCAATCATTGAAGAAGAGAGAATTAATTTACGGGGTGGGAAAAATAAGCAGAAATGAACAAAATGGAATCCTCTAGATTTGAACACAGAAAATAAGAATTAAGACACTTAGCGGTAGGGCGAAAGCAGCGCTCTAGCCAATCACGCTACCCAGCCCTGCAGCAGAAGTGAAAATAGGCAATAATAGTGAATGGGGAGGTTCCAAATGATATTAATTTTTAATTGAGGGGATCCACAGGATATTCACATAACGATTGAAAGATTTCGATTGAAGATTACATTTAAATGTATTGCAAAAAATTTATTGATTTTTGATATTTTAAAAAAAAGCAATTAATAATAAAGAATATATAATACGAACATAGTTTTTTTTTCCTAAGGAATTTATACCTATTTAACTGACTATTTCCAAAAAAAAATTTCGAAATGGGCAAATTCTTTGATTTTATTATTTCGAAATGGGCAAATTCTTCGATTTTATTATGAAATTATTTGTCAAAAAAAGAAATATACATTAGGCATTATTTTAAAGTAAACTATAAGTTTTATGAAAGAGAACAAAAATTTCGATACTGATAAATATTTTAAATGTATCTCAGAAATGCATTGAATGCATTTCATCATCTTTATCTGACATATATAATTATTTAATTTTAAAAATTATATAAAGAAGAATTGACGATAAAATAAATCTTTCACTCGCATTTTTTTTTACTCGCCAAAGTTACTGATTTCTCCCTGTTTAAGGCAAAAAATTTTTAGTGTAACCCTTGAGTTAGATGCGGTCGAAGGCGAAACAGATCACCTGTCTTTGGCGCAAAGTTAATTTTCGACGCCAATGTTTGGCTTAATGTAAAATCGCGTATTTTGAATTATTTTAAAGATCTTTACCTTCATATAGGCGAACAGTGCGAATTTAAAAATCACTCACTCAGTTTTCAGTTCTTTCGTTGCAATTTTTTAGTCCCCGGAAATGAAAATGTAGCCTTTTTAAAGATAGTTGTATATTGAAAAAAGACAGAAAAGTAGAAATTTTGAAATTTCAAAATTTTACTACTATTTTAAATATTGAAGTAATAATTTTGAGGATTTTTTGAAATATTCGACACACGGGAAAAATGTTTCATGCAATTATCTTTATAAAAGAAGAAATTATTAAATGATAGTTTTAAGTATTTTGAGTGTTTTATTAAAATTTGTTTCAAATGCATAACATACTACCATGGAAATTCACCTTCCTTTGTCAAAGTTCCTGGTATGTGTGTGACTCCTTTATATTAACGTCACTACAATTCCCTTTTTCGAAAAAAAAATATTTTCCATATCTTACTAATGTCAAACAGGTTTCAGTTCTTTTTCTACAGCACGGTGTTACAGTGGCTTTTTTGAGTGTAGAACTATTTTCCCCCGACTCTCCACTCAGATATAAGATTTATCTTCAAGTTTCTATTCATGACATATCAAAAACAATATTGCTTTAGAAAAAAATAATAAATTTAAACAATAAAAGAAAACTATTTTGATGCTTGAGTAAAAAAAAATCATCATTTTTTAATAATGCATAATTTTTAGGAATCTAAAATAATAAAATAATTTTCAGGTTTTCATTAATCAATCAATCGCTACTTACAGTTAACTTAAGAATGTCTCTCTAGAACGTACTGATTGGAAGGAAATCCAAACTCTCTTTAAATAACCGGATATTTATTTACAAAACCTATCTTCGCGCCATCTTAACGTATGCATGCCCCATTTGGGGATCTGCCAGTAACACACAATTAAATGATATTCAAAGACTTCAAAATAAAGCGTTTCGAGTCATAGCCAGAGCTCCCAGGTACATCCCAAGATCTGTTCTCCACGAAGAACTTTGTGTTGAACCCATCCACACCCTAATAGCGAATCTTTCCTCAACTTTCCTTTCTGCAATCCATCATCATGACAACCCGACGATTAGCTCTCAATCTAACTTCATGAACCAGCCTCACCTCATGTACCGTTTGCCTCATAGCGCAACGAAGATACTACCTGATTTCTAAGAATTCCACCTCCCCCCCCATGCTATTAAATGTAACGAAAACCCCCTTTTCGGATTGAAGAACGAAACGAAAAAGCTGTTTTCCGTTTCTTCCGAAACACGATGTCCCCCCTCCCCCACCACCTCCGGACAGCCGAAGCTAGTTTTAGCTTAGGCGAACCTATCATTCTCACTTTATTTACTCCCTTTCTTAGGTATACTGTGTAACTGAAGTAGAAGCCTAGCTACCGCTAGGCTGGCACTGAGGACAAATATTTATTCCAGGCTCTAGAACGTATTTTTATCCAAAATAATAGGTGATATACCTTTTAAAACAAATAATTAATTTAATATGGAAATAATAGAAATATTCATTTGATTTTAAAAAAATATATTAATTTAAATCCACATTATCTATAAATAATAATAAAAAAAATTCTACAGATAGCTCTTGAAACGTTTGGATGTTTGATTAAACATATGTAACTGCTAAGAAAAACACTATGTGAAAAACCTAGTTATAATTACACATTCACTGAAAAAAATCATTGAAAAAGAAAATAATACTATCTGATAAAAACATTTAATTTTTAAGTTTTTTCCCGGAAACGAAACTGTAGCATTTTTAAAAATAATTGTATGCTGAAAAAAGAACAGAAAGCATAAATCTTTCAAATTACAAAATTTCACTACTATTTTAATTCTTGAAGTAAAATTGTGAGAATTTTTTGAAATATTCGACACGGGGAAAACAGTTTCATGCAATTACGCATTATTTTAAAGTAAACTATAATTTTTATGAAAGAGAACAAAAATTTCGATACTGATAAATATTTTAAATGAATCTCAGAAATGCATTGAATCCATTTTAATTTTAAAAAAAGATATTAATTTAAATCCATTATCAATAAATACTAATAAAAAAAATTCTACAGATAGCTCTTGAAACGTATGGATGTTTGATTAAACATATATAAGTGTTAAAAATCCACCTTTGGGGGAAAACCTAGTTATATGCCAACATTCACTGAAAAAAACTTTCAAAAACAAAATAATACTACTTGATAAATACATTTAATTTTTTTAATTTTAATTTTATAGTTTTTCATTCCACTCTGTGTTAAAATTATTTACACACGTATCTGCGAAAAAAATTATATCCTACAAAACTAACTTATTAATTATTTTTAATAAAATTGATTAAAAATGCTCATTTAGCAATTAATTGTGACATACCATTTGCTTACATAATGGCAGCACTGAAAATGAAGAAAATTTCAGATCATTGGGGATGCAGCAAGTGAATTCAATCATTGAAGAAGAGAGAATTAATTTACGGGTGGGAAAAATAAGCAGAAATGAACAAAATCGACTTGTTGAAAAAGATAGAAATTACTTTGAATGATTAAAAATCAGAAAAAAACCTTTTTGAACGAAAAAAAAAAAAACATTAAAATAACAGAGGATCATGTTAAAATAAGTATTTATCAGTAAAATTAATTTACATAGGAAAAATTAGCAGAAATGAAAAAAGAGATCATCCTCGATTCGAACTCGCAGAGAAACGATCTGCTTTACGGTGTAAATGAAGCGCAGCTCTATCCGACTGTGCTACCGGGACCCGTAGCGAAAAATGAAAATAGACAACAATAATGAATGGGAGGACGAAAAAGTAATTTTTCACTCGCATTTTTTTTTTACTCGCCAAAGTTACTGATTTCCCCCTGTTTAAGGCAGATTTTTTTATTGTAACCCTTGAGTTAGATGCGGTCGAAGTTGAAACAGGTCAAAAGTCATTGGCGCAAAGCTAATTTTCGACGCAAATGTTTGGCTAAATGTAAAATCGCGAATTTTAAATTATTTTAAAAATCATTTCCTTCATTTTAAGGGCATAATTTTTACGTTAATGCTCTCAAACATCACCAACTAGTTGCAAAAATAACGTACTTTGAAATAAAAAATGTACAAATTACTACTTTTTAATTTATTTCTCAGAAAAACATAAGTTTACGGAAATCACAATTTTTTTTTTAAAATCCGTAATTTTGAAGCAATTTTTTCAATCTTCGTATATGTTACGGATAATATTACTGTACACACGGAAAAAAGGTTTTGTAAGATTATCTTCATAAATGACGAAGTTATTCAATGTGAAGTAAAAATTAGGACTACTTTAAAAAAAAATTTTTTTTTAAAGTTTTGGGAATTTTATTTTTTAAATGAATGGATCTAAAAGAGAAAGGCTTCAAGTTAATTAGTGTAGAATATCGATTTAATAACACGAAAAGTAATTCATACCCAACGATTTAGAAATAATTTTCATAAAAACGCATCAGTTTTAACACTATTTTAAAAAATTCGAAAAAAAATAGAAAATACCGTAACTTTTACAAAAAAAAAAAAAAATTATACCGTGTCGTGGCAAAATAAATGATCTTTCCGATTCTGTAATTATTTTTTGTCTAATTTCGACACCGAAAATTAGATGACAATTTTAATATGGTGGAAAACGTAAGATTACCGCTCGGCCGAAACGGAAGGGAAGTTCCGCCAAGTAAAAAACCGGCAGGAGTAAAACAATTAGGCGTTTTAAGGTTTTTAATTAATTTCTTTTTAACTAATAATAATATCGGAATATAAATGGGCAATACGGCTTCCCCGGAAAATTCCCCATCTTTTGGTACCTTCTGCGACTTTCTGCGTGGTGGGGTTCGTGAGAAGATAGACGTACATAGATACATACATACATAGATATACATACATAGATACGTTTGTTTACCTTCGAATTTTAATAGTGTAGTCTAGCTTTCATGGCCCGCCGTTGCACGGGCTATTACCGAGGGTATAACTTAATCCACATGTTAATCTTCATTTTTATATTTGTTAATGCTCAAAATCCGAATACACTCAAATAAAATGGAGAAAAGGGTGAAAGCTCAGAGGTCGTCCTCGTTACTTGACCGTAGTTGAAAATTTCGAAGTCCGTCACCAAAAAACTCTGGAATAGGTGAGCAGTGCGACTTTAAAAATCCCTCACTTATATTTCAATTCTTTCGTTGCAATTTTTTAGGTCCCGGAAACGAAAATGTAGCTTTTTTAAAAATATTTGTATGTTGAAAAATGACAGAGAAGAAGAAATTTTTAAAATTACAAATTTTTACTACTATTTTAAATCTTGAAGTAAAATTGTGAGGATTTTTTGAAATGTTCAACACACGGAAAAAAAGTTTCATGCAATTATCTTTACGAATGAAGAATTTATTAAATGATTGATTTAAGTATTTTGAGTGTTTTATTAAAATTCGTTCAAATAAGTTTTCGGCTTTTTATTTTTTAAATCACTGATTCTGAAAGTTTTAAAAATCATTTTTATTTAAACGCAACGATATTGATTCATATGAGAAAAAATCACAAAATATGCAAAACATCATTGTTTTGTAAAAAAAAAGTTGTTTTTTTCTATAAAATTCTTTAAAGAAAGATAGTTTTTGGCATTTTATTTTTTTAATCATTGATTCTAAATTATCAATGACTTTTTTAAAAATCATTTTCATTTAAATGCATCGATATTTATTCATTTTAGAAGAAATCATAAAATAGGCAAAGTATTATTATTTTGAAAAAAAATCCAAATTGTGACAAATAAATGATGTTTTGTATTTAGTTTATTCAATCACTGATATTAAAAGAGCAAAGTATGAATTTTTTTAGTTCAGATGGTTTACTTATCATAGTTATAAGAAATACTTATACGTAACGATTGAAAAATTTCGATTAATGATTTACAGAAAACAATTCTTTTTTACTTAAAAAAATGTATATTTAAAGCAACAAAGAAAACGTTCTGATATAATATATTACGAAAAACCAAGCATATTCATTATTTTAACAATAATTATTTTCTTAGAGCTTAAAATAATACAAAGGGTTTGTGTGTATGTGTGGTATTTTCATTTGCCAATGAATCGTTATATACTGGTAGCTAAATTGTAGTCCAGAAAACTATAATCTCTCGTTTTATCCAGAAAAAAAAATATACAGTGTTGTCATTACATAATTAATCTAGTAATGAATAACGGAAAAAATATTGCTTTAGTTTCGTAAAATATATATTATTTTAAATCCATTTTCTAAAAAAATAATTACAAAAATTCTCACAGTTAATTATCGAAAGGACTATTCATTTTTTCATTTCTTTGTTTTTGAATGTTAGATTAAAAATATATAAGAATGAAAAAGCCTGGAAATTTATTTACATTCACTGCACAAATCATTCTAAAAGAAAATAATACTGTGTGTGAGACTAATATATGTTTCAGAATTATATTTTTTTTACAGTATTTTTTATTCCTCTCATTCACTTTTGCCAGGAACAGCAAGTTTGACTTTGGCCACTGAGCGTTAAACAGTGGGAGAAAAAAAATAATAATGATTCTAGAGCATGCGCAAAGCCTTTAGAATGTCTTTAAAGCTTTCATTATTTTTGAGGGCTCAATTTTTAATTGAATATTCCAAGTTTTCACAATTGATTGGAAACAACAATAATTTTTAAAGAAAATAGGTTACAAAAATAATGGTTGTATTATTTCTCGCAAAAACTTTATTTTATGAAAATCACAAAAATAAATCTTTAAAATCCGTAATTTTTAAGCGAAATCGACACACGGGAAGAGAAAAAATCATAAAATATGCAAAACAGCATTGTTTTTTTTCTATAAAATTCTTTAAAGAAAAATTGTTTTTTCCCGGAAACGAAACTGTAGCCTTTTTAAAAATAGTTGTGTGCTGAAAAAAAGACAGGAAGTATAAATTTTTCAAATTACAAAATTTCACTACTATTTTAATTTTTGAAGTAAAATTGTGAGAATTTTTGGAAATATTCGACACGGGGGGAAAAAGGTTTCATGCAATTACCTTTATAAAAGAATTATTAAATGATTGATTTAAGTATTTTGAGTGTTTTATTAAAATTTGTTTAAAAAAATTTTAGCTTTTTTTTTAAAATCACTGATTCTAAACGTTTTAAAAATAATTTTTATTTAAAAGTAACAATGTTGATTAATTTTGGAAAAAATCATAAAATATGCAAAAAATCGTTGTTTCCTAAAAAAAAAGTTTTTTTTTTAATTCAAAAAAAAAAGATAGTTTTCGGCATTTTGCTTTTTTAATCACTGTTTCTAAATATCAATGAACTTTTTACAAATCATTTTCTTTTAAATTCATCGATATTTATAAAATACAAAACTATAACTTATTAATATTTTTAAATTAAAATTAATTAAAAATGTTCATTTAGCAATTAATTGTGACATTCCGTTCGCTTAAATAATGGCAGCACTGAAATTTTACGTGGGAAAAGTAAACAGAAATGAAAACTTCTTGTTAGGAATTGTTGAAAAAGATAGAAATTACTTTGAATGATTAAAAATCAGAAAAAAAACCTTTCTTAAGGCAAAAAAAAAATGAAAAGTACATTAAAATAACAGAGGATCATGTGAAAATAAGTATTTATCAGTAAAATTAATTGACGTGGGAAAAATAAGCAGAAACGAACAAAATCAAATTCGCTAGATTCGAACCCAGCCACAAGAAAGAATTAGATACTTTGCGAAAGCAACGCGCTTTGCAACTACGCCACACAGACCTGTAGCGGAGAGTGAAAATAGGCAATAAGAATGAATGCGAGGTTCAAAAAAAATAACTCTTTCACTCGCATTTTTTTTACTCGCCAAAGTTACTGATTTCCCCCTGTTTAAAGCAGAATTTTTTTAGTGTAACCCTTGAGTTAGATGCGGTCGAAGGCGAAACATGTCAGAAGTCTTTGGCGCAAAGCTAATTTTCGACGCCAATGTTTGGCTAAATGTAAAATCGCGTATTTTAAATTATTTTAAAAATCTTTACCTTCATTTTAAGGGCATAATTTTTACGTTAATGCTCTCAAACATCACCAACTATTTGCAAAAATAACGTACTTTGAAATAAAAAATGTACAAATTACTACTTTTTAAATTAATTCCCAGAAAAACATAAGTTTACGAAAATCACAAAATGTTTTTTAAAATCCGTAATTTTGAAGCAATTTTTTAAATCCTCGTATATGTTACGGATAATATTACTGCACATACGGAAAAAAGGTTTTGTGAGATTACCTTCATAAATGACGAAGTTATTCTATGTGAAGTAAAAATTGGGACTACTTTTTAAAAATTCTTTAAAAAAAATTTTTGGGAATTTTATTTTTTAAATGAATGGATCTAAAAGAGAAAGGCTTGAAGTTAATAAGTGTAGAATATCGATTTAATAACACAAAAAGAAATTCATACGCAACGATTTAGAAATAATTTTCATAAAAACGCATCAGTTTTAACACTATTTTAAAAAATTCGAAAAAAATAGAAAGCATCGTTATTTTACAAAAAACATTATACCGTGTCGTGGCGAAATAAATGATCTTTCCGATTCTGTAATTATTTTTTGTCTAATTTCAACACCGAAAATTAGATGACAATTTTAATATGGTGGAAAACGTAAGATTACCGCTCGGTCGAAACGGAAGGGAAGTTCCGCCAAGTAAACAACCGGCAGGAGTAAAACAATTAGGCGTTTTAAGGTTTTTAATTAATATCTTTTTAACTAATTACAATATCGGAATATAAATGGGCAATACGGCTTCCCCGGAAAATTCCCCATCTTTTGGTACCTTCTGCGACTTTCTGCGTGGTGCGGTACGTGAGAAGATAGACACACATACATACATACATAGATAGATTGATACGTTTGTTTACCTTCGAATTTTAATAGTGTAGTCTAGCTTTCATCGCCCGGCGTTGCACGGGCTATTACCGAGGGTATAACTTAATCCACATGTTAATCTTCATTTTTATACTTGTTAATGCTCAAAATCCAAATACACTCAAATAAAATGGAGAAAGGGTGAAAGCTCAGAGGTCGTCCTCGTTTCTTGACCGTAGTTGAAAATTTTGAAGTCCGTCACCAAAAAACTCTGGAATAGGTGAGCAGTGCGACTTTAAAAATCCCTCACTCATATTTAAATTCTTTCGTTGCAATTTTTTAGGCTCCGTAAACGAAAATGTAGCTTTTTTAAAAATAGTTGTATGTTGAAAAAAGACAGAGAAGAAGAAATTTTTAAAATTACAAAATTTTACTACTATTTTAAATCTTGAAGTAAAATTGGGAGGATTTTTTGAAATGTTCAACACTCGGAAAAAAAGTTTCATGCAATTATCTTTAAGAATGAAGAATTTATTAAATGATTGATTTAAGTATTTTGAGTGTTTTATTAAAATTCGTTCAAATAAGTTTTCGGCTTTTTATTTTTTAAATCACTGATTCTGAAAGTTTTAAAAATCATTTTTATTTAAACGCAACGATATTGATTCATATGAGAAAAAAATCACAAAATATGCAAAACATCATTGTTTTGTAAAAAAAAAGTTGTTTTTTATATAAAATTCTTTAAAGAAAGATAGTTTTTGGCATTTTATTTTTTTAATCATTGATTCTAAATGATCAATGACTTTTTTAAAAATCATTTTCATTTAAATGCATTGATATTTATTCATTTTACAAGAAATCATAAAATAGGCAAAGTATTATTATTTTGAAAAAAAATCCAAATCGTGACAAATAAATGATGTTTTGTATTTAGTTTATTCAATCACTGATATTAAAAGAGCAAAGTATGAATTTTTTTAGTTCAGATGGTTTACTTATCATAGTTATAAGAAATCCTTATACGTAACGATTGATAAATTTCGATTAATGATTTACAGAAAACAATTCTTTTTTACTTAAAAAAATGTATATTTAAAGCAACAAAGAATACGTTCTGATATAATATATTACGAAAAACCAAGCATATTCATTATTTTAACAATAATTATTTTCTTAGAGCTTATAATAATACAAAGGGTTTGTGTGTATGTGTGGTATTTTCATTTGCCAATGAATCGTTATATACTGGTAGCTAAATTATAGTCCAGAAAACTATAATCTCTCGTTTTATCCAGAAAAAAAAATTATACAGTGTTGTCATTACATAATTAATCTAGTAATGAATAACGGAAAAAATATTGCTTTAGTTTCGTAAAATATATATTATTTTAAATCCATTTTCTAAAAAAATAATTACAAAAATTCTCACAGTTAATTATCGAAAGGACTATTCATTTTTTCATTTCTTTGTTTTTGAATGTTAGATTAAAAATATATAAGAATGAAAAAGCCTGGAAATTTATTTACATTTACTGCACAAAATCATTCTAAAAGAAAATAATACTGTGTGTGAGACTAATATATGTTTCAGAATTATATTTTTTTTACAGTATTTTTTATTCCTCTCATTCACTTTTGCCAGGAACAGCAAGTTTGACCTTGGCCACTGAGCGTTAAACAGAGGGAGAAAAAAAATAATAATGATTCTAGCGCATGCGCAAAGCCTTTAGAATGTCTTTAAAGTTTTCATTATTTTTGAGGGCTCAATTTTTAATTGAAAATTCCAAGTTTTCACATATTGATTGGAAACAACAATAATATTTGAAGACAAAAGGTTACAAAAATAATGCTTATATTATTTCTCGCAAAAACTTTATTTTACGAAAATCACAAAAAAAAATCTTTAAAATCCGTAATTTTAGAGCGAAATCGACACACGGGGAAAAATTTCATGCAATTTTTTTTTTCAATGAAGGAATTATTAAATGATTGATTTAAGTATTTTGAGTTTTTATTACAATTCTTTCAAAAAAGTTTTCGGCTTTTTATTTTTTAAATCACTGATTCTGAAAGTTTTAAAAATCATTTTTATATAAACGCAACGATATTGATTCATATGAGAAAAAATCATAAAATATGCAAAACAGCATTGTTTTGTAAAAAAAAAAAAGTTGTTTTTTTTCTATAAAATTCTTTAAAGAAAGATAGTTTTTTCCCGGAAACAAAACTGCAGCATTTTTAAAAATAGTTGTATGCTGAAAAAAGAACAGAAAGTATAAATTTTTCAAATAACAAAATTTCACTACTATTTTAATTCTTGAAGTAAAATTGTGAGAACTTTTTGAAATATTCGACACGGGGAAAAAAGTTTCATGCAATTACGCATCATTTTAAAGTAAACTATAAGTTTTATGAAAGAGAACAAAAATTTCGATAATGATAAATATTTTAAATGAATCTCAGAAATGCATTAAATGCATTTTAATTTTAAAAAAATATATTAATTTAAATCCATTATCAATAAACACTAATAAAAAAAATCTACAGATAGCTCTTGAAACGTTTGGAGATGTTTGATTAAACATATATAAGTGTTAAAAATCCACTTTTGGGGGAAAACCTAGTTATATGCTAATATTCACTGAAAAAAATATTCAAAAATAAAAAAATACTATTTGATAAAAACTTTTAATTTTTTTAATTTTAATTTTATAGTTTTTCATTCCACTCTCTGTTAAAATTATTTAAACACGTATCTGTGAAAAAAATAATATCATACAAAACTAACTTATTAATTATTTTTAATAAAATTGATTAAAAATGCTCATTTAGCAATTAATTGTGACATACCATTTGCTTACATAATGGCAGCACTGAAAATGAAGTAAATTTCAGATCAGTGGGGATGCAGCAAGTGAATTCAATCATTGAAGAAGAGAGAATTAAAATATATTTCAGAATATTTCCTTTTGTGTGTAATGATGTGTGGCGGCGCAATGTCCAGTAGGAGAAAAAATTTAAGACAAGTATGAAAAGATCGACCGGCGGGTTTCTGCGAGGCGTACACCCTCCTTCCTTTTGACCACGCACGGTAGTGCTGCAGTTATTCTTGAGTGTAGCGGGAGCTCTGCGCACTCCGCCACAAGCGCAGTTAACCAATGTTTGGTGTAAAATCGCGTATTTTAAATTATTTTAAAAATCATTACCTTCATTTTAAGGGCATAATTTTTACGTTAATGCTCTCAAACATCACCAGCTATTTGCAAAAATAACGTACTTTGAAATAAAAAATGTACAAATTACTACTTTTTAATTTATTTCTCAGAAAAACATAAGTTTACGAAAATCACAAAATGTTTTTTAAAATCTCTCCGCTAGAATTTTATTTACGAACCTTTCAGCATGAGCGCTACAACAAGAATGATTTTAGTAGGTTCAATGGGCTCAATTCTTGTGACGTCAAAATCACGTGATGAGGATAGCATGTGACTACGGTTACGTTTGTTTCCCGCTTAACTCAGACCTAACACTTTGTTTATTATTGCTACGAGTATTTTGTTTCTGCATTATACCCACTAAAATTTCGTATTTAACTATATATGGTTGCTCGATCACACTAAAAGATAATATGATTGAAGGGAAAAAAATCTTTTTTTTATAATATCCCAGTATAAATTCAAGTGTTTTGTAAACATGATTCAGAATGATGAAGCATAAAGATTTTAAACCATCTCCTCGCTAGTTATTTTATTCTGACCACTTTGAATATGCTTGTGAATATGTAGAAGTTTCAGCTCAATTGAAACTCTTGTTATTTCTTTGGGAATTAATTTGTCATCAGTAATGTATTAAAAACTAGTTTTTACCATTAATTTCTTTGTAAACAAGAAAAGACCTTTTCAGATCTTACTTTTGTAAGTGTAAATGAAAAAGAAAAAAAAAGCATTAATTTGATAAAATTAATTTTGATAGTGTTCAAATTAAAATAAATAAAATTCACAAAAACCTGTAAAAAAATATTTTCAAATTTTTTTGTTTATTATTAATTACCTGTGGCGGTGTTTAAAAATGTAAGTTTTTTTGTCATAAACCTAATAAGATACATAAAGCGAGAGAAGATTTTAGAAATTCTGCATAATTTGACCTTTTTTAAACTATTAAATCTGTAGTTTAGGAGATGATTTTCTTGTTGTTTTTTACTGTATCATTTTATATGTTTGGGTTGAGGACATTTAATACTCTTTTGTTGCAAGTAAATTGAAAAAGCCATTTATTTATGAGAGATTTCCAGAGAATTTTTTAGATTTTATCAATAACATATGAAAATTGAGGTTTAATAATTGTATAAGATATTATGCAATTTGAATATTGGCTCAATTTGTTCTCTATTTGTCCTTTTAGTATAGTGTTACATTCACAGAGTCTGATTTATACTGCAGATCATGAAATGGTTTATTTATGTAATGTTAAAATTAAGTGTCGATAAATGATGTATATTAAAATGAGTATGATTATTAAATAAAACTTTGTCCAATAAGAATTTTCTGCTTCTGTATACGAGAAATTTTTATGAAAACAATTTAATTTGTTCTACTATAAAACAATTTTATTAAAAAGCCTATTTCTTTCAACATGTTTTTAATTTATTTAAAAAAAAGTCCAATTCATTTCATTCTGAATGTTAAAGACAGGTATTTCCAAAAAAATTATAACCTTTTGAAGGGTAAAAATTACAAAGGAAGTCAGACTATAAAATGTGTCAAATGTTTATTACTGGATTATTTCAGATACCCAAAACCTTTAAATGATGTTAAAGGCATTTTCATTTCCATCACAGAATTCCTAATTCTTAATCAAAAATTTTCATACTAACCAAATATTATTTTATACACTCTGCTCTCAAAAAGTATAAACCTCTTTTTAAACATTAGAAATGGATATAAATTTTTTAAATAAACAAAAATATCCATGTTACTGACAAATCCTATTGTCAATTCATTTCCAAAATTATGTTAACATGCATTTTATGTTTCTAAATGTTCCATGGTCTTCTATGATAGAAATTTAAGAGGCAGCATTTAAAAAAAAATGAAACATTTGTAGCTGGTAAATACTAAGGGAATCAGGCAATGTGAAAGGTATAAACATTAATATTTCAAAATGGGACCATTTCATATCTACACACGTTTCTTAGATATTGAACTATTTTATAAATTTATATGGAGTGATACGCTATCTAGGAATAAGTAATTGGAAATCTATGAGAAGTTTTTCCAAATTCAGTAGTCTCAATTTTATAATGTAAATCATTATTGTGTGTAAATAAACACAATCTACTGAAAAAGTACTAAGGACTAAATATAAGTATACTAAAAAAATAACCTAGGACTATTAAATATATGTAAACAAACACTGCAAGTAATCGCCGGCTTCGCACACTAACATCAAATGACATATACTAAACTAAAACAAAAATTATACTAAAAAAAATTACGAAAATTAAGTCCTACCTAATGGACTCGATACACCTGACGTCATAATCACGTGATGATATACAAAACAAATAGCCACGTGTTTGATTCGACTGAGTATTTTGGAGGAATTTTCGTATTTACATCTACTATCAAAAACAAATGAAAGAAGTTATTCCAAAAGAAATTTCGACTGAAATGTGTGTACTTTTAATTATTTCATTTTCAATATTTTTTTTTTGTTTTTATCAAATACGCTGACGATTTTTTAAGTTTTAAAAAGAGTCTGAAATGTTTTCTGAGCATTTCGAATTCGAAAAATTTTAATTTTGCATACATACACAGATCAGGGTACCACTTCTGTGATCTATTCTGAATGCTCTGTATTTGTTAAGTATGTAGTTGATTATCTACGTTTTTTTCTTCAATTCCTACTATTAGTTCACACTTTCTCAATATTTATTTGTTGTTCAAATTTTCAATCGTTAATAAAATACATTTTAAAGCGCTCGATTGAGCTAAAATTTTATATACATGATTATTTTGGTTGACAATACATAATTTAATTAATAAAAATTAATTGATTAAAACTAATTATTCTAATAGTTATAAATACATCCATGTTGGCATCATTTTTGGCGACATAGTGACCATTTTGGCGACTTGTGTCCAAAATTAAAAAGGTTTTTTCTCACATTTTCAAACATTCAGTTGAATTTAAATTTGAAACACATTTGTTTTGGATAGCAATGCATTACTTTAATGATAATTAATAAAAATTAATTGTCACTTAATGTTGTGATTCTTTATATGTATACACATATTTATACTAACTATAATTATTTGATAAAAAGTAACTAAAATAAAATTTTTCTTACCTAAGAAGGAATTGACTTATTTTCTTTATAATACTTGTTTTTGTTATTTTAAGATTATTTTTTACAATTTTACAAGCACTACAGACAAAAATTTGAAACTGAACTGTCTTAATAAATAAATTTGTTCTGTTAAATTTTATTGTAATAAAATCTCACTCTTAAATTTTGCCATCCATTTAGTAGCAATATAAAATACTTTTAATTTATAGAAATATCATCATAACTTTGTTCATTTTATTTCCTAACTGTGTATATATAATGTTAATATATATCTATGCATTTTCTATGTTGCAGTCATTTGAAATTTTATTGTACTGTGTGTGATAAATGTGTCGACTTCAAAGCATTTCAATTTTGCAGACACGAAAAAACAAACCAGGGTTCTACTTCTGGGACCTGTTCTGATTTTCTAACTGATGAATAAGTATGCAGTTGAACTCACCTACATTTTTTTTTCTCTTTATATAACTATTTTCACTAATTTAACAAGCATGATAGATAAGATTTTGAAACTGAACTGGCTCAGCAAAGTCATTGTTTTGTAATTTTCCAAACAATACACTTACAAATACAAGTAAATTAATGAAGTTCATATGTACTTTAAAAATATGCATCCATAAATGTATAATGCTGTATGGTGAAGAACATACAATATATTTTAATAATTTGTGAGATTCATATTCCACTATTTTTCCAGAAATCAGGGAATAAATCAGTTCGATACTGAAGAGCTAGATCATATAGAAATTGAGAAGCACATATTTATCTATATTCTTAAAATACTGATTGCATTAACTTTTCCTAATATTAAAAAAACAATTACGATAAAAGAAAATTTCTAATTATCAATTTTACTATACTACAACTGACATTTTAAATTTCACGTTATTTTTATTTTACATTTTTATCAGCTTTAAATTCTTGAGTAGTTACGTAAAATTTTTTTTAAAAAATTCTTTTAATACAGGGATAGCAAACGTTACATTCTGATTAAGTCCAGCACTTTCCTTTCCTTCCTAGATAAGCTTGCCTTTCACAAAACAGAATAGAAGCAGAAGAATATTGTACAGAAAAATAAATGCATTGCAAATAACATTAAGTGATTTGCATATGAAAACCTTAACAGAGGGTTTCATTGCAAGAGATTTTTTAGTGTATTCAATGTTTTAAATATTGAAAATACATTAATGTCACCCCAAAATAATATTTTGCAAGTGATTGATATGTTTTTGGTAAAATTAAGGACAGGTGTGTCCAACACACACACAATAGAACATATATTTAGTTAATCTAAATTTTACACATCTTCACAGTAGTTATCAGAGATACTTCAGTATTTAATTATCTAAAAAATTAGGATGCAAAAATCTGATATGTAACCATACATGTTGTATCAAAAACAGGTGTACATACATATAAATCAAAAACTTGTTGTTTTTAATAATTTTAGAATATTACAGGGAAAAAGAAACATTTTTGAGAATCATTCACTATAGAAATGGAAAAGTATTTTAATTTACTACAGCTTCTTTAATGTTTATACTTGATGATTTTAATCAAGTACCATTTTTAAACATTAGAAGTCAAAATTATCATTTACCATTTGCAAAATTACATGTAAAAAAATTATGCAACATTTTGAAAGTCCTTACTCGCTGTGCTATTTTATGTAAAAGATATGATTGATCGAGAATTAATTTCCAAATATAATAAATTAAGGAATTAAAAATTTTTAATTAAAATCTGTGTATAATAGAATATGTTTATGTCCATTTATGGAATATAAAAGTCCAGCTCACTCTTACATGATCAAAATAAAAAAGTCATTTTTGAATCCCTAATTCTTTTACAAAATAAATAAATAAATAATTGAATAATTGTAATATATTTGTGTGGTATCTATTAGCACAACATTTGTTATTCAGAGTTTGACTGTGGTATAAACCTATCACACACTTGTACAATTTTTTTTACTATGTATTACAAATAAGGATTTATAGGTATTTGCACAATTTGTAGAAGATTTATCATTATTGATTAGATTTGTGCTTTATATCAATTTATTTTTACATAAATATAAAAGACTAAAAGACTCATGAATATAAATATTATCCTGCTTATAAGTCCTGAATAAATTTTTCGCATTGAGTTACTTACAAATATTGACCCAAGAAGAGTACTTGGATCAATTATATATTTATTGAGAATTAGGATCATGAAACCAAATCTGGCTTTATGTATAGACATTTGATTCTGTGGGATGTTGTTGCATTATACAGCCAACAACTGGAGCTGTTCCTGATCATGTTTGAACACAGTAATAATAATAACATAATTTTTTAAAGTTCTTGATGTGTTTTTGCTTGGCAAAATTATTTGGCAGTTTAATACAAAAGTTCCTAATTTTGGAATGGTATGAGTACTGATTTAGTATTTCTTTGAAAAACTTTGAAGTAATTTAATATTTTGCTCAAGAATAATTTGGGAAACTCAAAAGTTTTTTGAAATTTAGGATTTTTCTTGTAAACTAATGATATAATTAGTTAATTATCTTGCTCTAAAGTAGTAGAAACTTATTTTGATTAGAATGGAACTCCGTTTATTCATGATAAACTTTGGTAACTTGTTGATGTTTAATAATGATTTTAATCTTTAATAATATAATTTGGTGGCAAGCTTCTCAATGGTATGGGCCACGAGAAAGTGTCAAAAAATTGTTTTTTTAAATGTTTAGGGCATTGTGAGGCCTTAAAATAGTATGATTTATAACAATACATTGTGAAGTTTATAAAAATATGTTATAAAATACTAATATTTAGCAATTTTAGTCTTAGTAATTATCGCATACAAATGTTTGAATTTTTTTTTTATAAATTATTGTATCCTTGGGACAAAAATGAATTATATTAAAATATGGGAAAAATTTTAGAAATTGTTTAAAACATGCTAAATTATTTTCGTGAAAATTTTTACATATAGGAGCATACAAAATTTTTGTTAGCTAGCTTATTTTAGTAATTACAATTATTTAACATGCATCATTTATCAACATTTAATTTTAATATTACATGATTATAATACAAGTGAAGCATGTGAAAATTTTATTTTTTTAACAAAGAAATTCATTGCAATTTAAAAAATGCATTTTTCATATTCTATTGAAAGACTATCGGTGATATTACTTCATTATGTACTCATGTGAAGAGTATTTTTTCTCTAAGATGTATTCCAAAAGAGAATTTTTTTTTGTCAGTTTCAATCTTTATTTGCATTAATATGGATACATAAAATTGAAACATTGTTATTGTATACTAATTTTTTAAACAATTGTTCTATAAAAGTTCCAAAGACATAGTAAGATCTTTTGAAATATATGATAATTCTGTAATGAAATAACACATTAGCCAGCTTTGATTGTCTGGCTTTACTTAGTAATTATCATTTACAAAGGTTTGAAATTTCTTTTAGAAATTTCTCTTTAAACTGGCTTCAAAGTTTAAAAAGAAAATACTCTTATACTATTAAGTTAAAGAAAGGAATCATATTAATACATAATTTTTAGAAATAATGATTAACTCGATTGAATTATTCTTTATTATAAATTATTTCTTATGAGTTATTGAATTGCATATAAATTATCCAATAGATGTAAACCAAACGAATATGTCCGCACAATTTTAAAAAATAAAACAATAATTAACATTAAAAACTTTGATATCCAAACAATAATATTAAAATGGATTTTCAAGAACAGCAAAAAGGAAACTTAATATAAATTTTAGAAAATAACAAGTGAAATTCACGGGCTATTTTTTCATAATTCTAAGAAATTTCTATATAAAAGAATACAATTAATGTCACAAATTCATTAATAAATACCTTTCCAAACGAATGTATGTATCCATCTGCTCTGAAACATGACACATTTTAGAATGTAAAAATTTTATTCTTGCGTCGATCCTACTCATAAGCAGTATCTCTTCCTATATTCACACACTACAGCCGAAGTATTAACTAATCATTCTGGCTCGCTAGTCAAAAGAATTCTTTGTTTTGGCGAGCCACTCCCTATTAACAGCTGCACGCATTTTTCTAGGAAAAATTCGCTTACAACATAATTTGTGACTTTAATAGATTTCTCCCAATTCCAGAAGCAATTTGTTCAATAGAGCGCTGTAGAATTATTTAAATCATAATGTGGCGGGCACTAATAAAAAATAATTACTAAGCCTATAAGTATACAAAAATTCGAAGCGAAAGGATGGAAGTATAAACTAAACTTAAATCTAATACTATAAACTAAAACTACATATATTTAGTCCCTTTTCTTAAACTAAAATAGTAGAAAATATATTAAAAATATTTAAAGTAGTAAAAAGAATTTAAAGAATATAAAATAATAATGTTTACAAATTTGAAAGTTAGCGCGCAATCACAAGTGTCACACCATTAGCTGTTATTTGTTTACATGATAGCACGTTGTTAATCACGTGATGATGGCCACGATCGCAGCGCCCTCTAGTGATAAACTGTCCCCATTATGAAACAAGGAAAATGCAAAATCATAATAAAAATAAATAAAGTTTCAGAAATAAACTTCATAAAGAAGATATAAACATTTCAAGCATAGGATTGTCACACACTAAAGCAAAGCTCGGGGAAATGTTTGTATACTCGTCACGTGATTCTGACTAGGCGCCGACTAGTCGTGAATTGACCCCATTAAGCCAACGATGAACTTAGCGATTTTCAAAAAGAGGCCAAAAATATCAAAGTAACCCAACCTTGTTTATAGATTATAGGAATAGGTGCTGCCAACGAAATTGCGCTTTACTCGTCCGGTCTTGTTTGTTCCTTTTATCTGTCCCTATCCCCTTATTATCTCCTTATCCTCTTCAACATATGGGGTCGATTCATCACTAGAGGGCGCTGCGATCGTGGCCATCATCACTTGATTAAAAACGTGCTATCATGTAAACAAATAACAGCTAATGGTATGACACTTGTGATTGCGCGCTAACTTTCGAATTTGCAAACATTATTATTTTATATTCTTTAAATTCTTTTTAGTACATTAAATAGTTTTAATATATTTTCTACTATTTTAGTTTTTGTATTGTGACTAAATAAATATATAGTTTTAGTTTATAGTATTATATTTAAGTTTAGTTTATACTTCTATCCTTTGACTTCGAATTTTTGTATATTTTTAGGTTTAGTAATTATTTTTTTATTAGTGCCAGCCACATTGTGATTAAAAAATTATGCAACGCTCTATTGAGCAAATTGCTTCTGGAAATATAAGAAATATACTAATATCAAAATTCATGATGTAAGCGAATTTTTCTGGAAAAATTCGTGCAGACTGTAAATAGGGAGTGGCTCGCCGAAACAAAAATTTGTTTAGACTACAGAAAAGTCAGCAAGAGCGATTAGTTAATACTTCGGCTGTTGAATACTATGAGAAACTGCAAATCACCTTATTATGATGATTGGATAATAGAGATTCCACGTAAATGTATAACCGTTACCTGAATACATTACTTATTTGTATTCCTAGACACTGTTAGTTGTGTCTGAGTGCTGTGAAGAACTTCTGGGATTTATTAAGGGAATTCTAGTTCTGTGGCATTTCTCAGGATTGTTTTAAAAGGATAAGTTTTCATTGCTCCTAAAGAATTGACTTGCTCTTTTTGAAATCCTGGAACCCGGACCTTAACAATATTATTTTTAGATTCTAAAATGTGTCATGTTTCAGAGCAGATGGATACATTCATCCATTCTTTGTAAGCAAAGGTATTTATTTCTTACCAAATTTGTGACATTGGTAATATTTTTTTTAAATAGAAACTTCTTGTAATTACGAAAAAGCCTGTGAATTTAACTTATTTTCTAATATTCATATAAAGTTTCCTTTTTGCTATTCTTGAAAATCCATTTCAGTAGTATTGTTTGGACATCAAAGTTTTTAATGTTAATCATTCTTTTATTTTTTTAAATTGTATGGAAATATTTGTTTGGTTTACATCAATTAGACAATTTAAATGCAATTCAATAACTCATAAGAAATAATTTGTAATAAAGAATAATCCAATAACATTTAATAATTTCTAAAAATTATGTATTAACATGATTTTTTTCTTTAACTTAATAGTGAAAGAGTATTTTCTTTTTTAAACTTTGAAGACCGTCTAAAGAGAAATTTCTAAAAGAAATTTCAAATCTTTGTAAATGATAATTACTAAGTAAAGTCAGACAATCAAAGCTTGCAAATGTGTTATTTCATTACAGATTCATCAAATATTTTGCAAGATTTTACTATGTCTTGCGAATTTTTATAGAACAGTTGTTTAAAAAATTAGTGTACAATAACAATGTTTCAATTTTATATATCCATATTAATGCAAATAAAGATTGAAACTGACCAAAAAAAATCTTTTTTGAATACATCTTATAAAAAATACTCTTCATGAGTACATAATGAAGCAATGTCACTGATAGTGTTTCAAAAGAATATGAAAAATGCATTTTTTAAATTGCAATGAATTTCTTAGTTAAAAAAATAAAACTTTTACATGTATAAAATCATGTAATATTAAAATTAAATGTTGATAAATGATGCACGTTAAATAATTTTAATTACTAATTTAAACTAGCTAAAAAAATTTTGTATGTTCCAAAATGTAAAAATTTTAATGAAAATAATTTAGCATGTTTCAAATAATTTCTAATATTAATCCCATATTTTAGTATGATTTGTATTTTTTTCCAAGGAGACAATGATTTATATAAAAAAAATTCAAACATTTGTAGGTAATAATTATTAAGACTATCAAAGTGCTAAATGTTATTATTTATAACATCTTTAAAGTCTTCACAATGTATTGGTACAAATCATACTATGTTAATTCCACACAATGCCCTAAACATTTCAAAAACAATTTTTTGACATATTCTTGTGACCCATATCATTGAGAAGCTTGCACCAAATTTTAGATCTGATAATAAATTAGTTTTAAAGATATTTGAAGAGCTTAGGTATTAGTTTCATTTTAAAGCAGTTTTCCACTCTTAAATTGAATTAAAAATATTTTTGAGCCCAATCAACTCTTGTAGTGTGAAATGGTTAATTATTTCAGTTCTCATTACTAAAAGCATTTCTGCTTGATTATGTTTTGAGTTCTTATTGTTATTTAATTAAGAATGTTTTCAAAGCTAATT